>JAVLVB010000433.1:3677734-3733131 GCA_032876305.1 Orestias chungarensis | reverse complement strand
GTCAATCTACTCACCTTGCCTGTCCTCACTCTCAGAGGTTCCCGGTCTCCCACGTCAAGCGCCCCGTGTACTTCCGCCACTCACTGCCGCCCTCACTCTACCATTCACCGCCGCCGCAGAACCATCGTTGGATTTCCCCCTTCCCGTTTCACTCCTTACAATAAATATCATTTACCGATTCTTCTGAGTGTCTCTGCTTATGTGGGTCAGAAACCTTAAACCCAGTATGACACCTTCAGTAGAGACAGGGATTGTGGTCAGATTAGATGGAAAGGTGGTTGGAGCCAAATGCAAGAAAATCTGCAAAGTAATTTTTGCAAGAATCTGTGACTGAGGCCACAGTTCAATTTCCAAATGAAACAGATGCTCTGACTCCAAACAGAATGAGCTCAAGATGCTATCCTTTTTAAAAACATTCCGTCTCCAAATGATGTTTAGAGGTCTGACTCAGAGGTTGAATACACATGCATGCAACGTCTTGCTAATTGTGAAATAAACTAAAAGTAACAATTATTATTATCCATTTCATAATTATGTGGTACTTTCTGTCGTCCTTTCAGATTAAATCTCTACAAAGATATGACCTTTGTGGTTGACGATAAAAATGGGCATAAGTAATTCACACAAATAGCAAGAAATTAGTTTAATCTCAGCAACTACTGTAATGTATTAAAATATACCAAACGTCCATACTAAATTGTGAGAGCTTCCAAATAAATTTATAAAAAACAGGAAATATTAATTTGTTTAAGATGGCAATAAAAAAAAATCTGAAATGGAAAAAAAAATAAGTACTGGGTCTAAAGTATAATACAAAGATTTGATTTCAAAACCTGCTCTTAAGGGCAGAAACCAGTAAGCTGCTTTTGCTCTTGGCTTTGTCAGAATTGTATCCTGGCTTTACAGCTGAAGTTGTTTCAGATTGTTTTTGCAGCTAAGGAGCAATTTTTCATCAACAAACTGCAGTGACCATCGAGAGTCTGTCAACAAAATCTAAGAGGATAATATGGTATTTCTGTTGAACTAGTGTTTTAAACTTTTATTGTTTAGGGAAAGGCTGGCTGACAGCCAATGAGGGATTTACCGCTGGGGGGAAAAGAGACATCTGCACAAGCTGAACAATGTAGATAAAAATATTAGTAAAAAAAAAAAAAAAAGACCATTAGAAATAAATAATTATCACAAAAATAAAGTAAGCACCATCTTACTAAAACAGGCTATCATAAATTAATAGAACTAAGAATTTAGCTTTAAGAACCTTTGGTAAAGTTTTTTATTTATTTATATGTATTAAAGAAATATCATTTGTAAACATACCTGCCCTTTGCGGAGGGATTTAGGGATGTCTGATAGGACAATTTGTACAAGGGTTTTTTGTTGTTGTTTTTTTATAAAGCTGATCAGCTCATGCATCTGCAAAGGTTAAGCATGTCTGAAATCCATTTGGTGCTATCAACAACACCGTCCCGGGCTCATTTAACTCCAGACACATCCAGCGCCTCCCCACCCATCAATGTCACTGCAGTCTCTAAAATGACTTGGGTATAAAATAAATTTACTCCACACCTTTTGCAGACTTCACACAGCATCGGTGTCCAATTAGTTCTGATGAAGAGATTTAACCTAAAGCTGCAACCTAAGTAGCCTAAATGACTGACCGAAGGGAGCAATGAATTGTACTGCGGAGGGAATCTAGGACCCTTTTAAACAGTAATTCAAACTGCCTGAGGCCAAAAATTGGTTGTGTACTTCTGGTTGGTGTTTAAAATTAAAGGGGACCTATTATGAAGCCTGGAGCCATCCCCTTATTGTTAAAACAACGCAGCACATTTACATTTATCTACTGTGTGAGTGCACCGCAAGGACATGTTAAATTTTAATACCTCATCTAAATGTTCAAAGTAGCAGATGGAGTTAATTCAATTCTGTTTTTGTTTTCCAAGCCTCCTGACAAGAATAAGGCATATGCTACAAGACATTCGTTTAAGCTTGTTTTTGTGCTCATCTGCAACCGCAAGGTTGGCTGAGTTCAGTCTTTTGATATGGATCTGGATTGATTAGTAAAGAACTGTACACAAATTACGATCAATCCAAGGAAGAAGCAGGAATGACGCTATTATGCAAATACAATTTGTTAATTTGCACAACTGTATAATTATTATATCCTAGCGGCAATCCAGCATAAAGCTGAATCTAAACAGGGTTATTTTACCAATTTAGACCCCCTTTTTGTACTAAGGCGTTCAGAATTCATTACTTGTTACTTGCATTTGATACACTTTTAGCTCAAAGCTAGATATCTTGAATTATGAAAAAAATAAAAATAAAAAGATAATTATCAGAAATAGCTGAAAAGCCACCTAAAGGTCACATAGGTGGGTGAAGTGGGGAGTGGTCGAAGCCTCAAACAGAGTACTCAACACAGCAGCCTAATGGTTTTGCATGACAGCCAGGAAGAGTAATTTAGGGCGATCATCTGAAAATGCTGTCAGGATTAATATGAAGAAAGACAATGAGTGATGGGATTATTACTGTCATCAGAACACCCAAGGTGTGCAGAGGAACACGTCTGAGCCACAAAAACATCCTACGGGATAACCAGGGAAAAGGATACTGAGTTAGTTGTAATTTTGGTTAATGTGTGTACATTTTTTTGAAGGTGTTGAGCAAACAATTATATTTGTTATGGTGCATTTTTCTTTTTTAATATAAATTTAAATCACTATTTATCATTACAGAAACAGTCTTATGTAAACAAACATGGATTTATAACATGTTACTAAACTCTGTACCTTGTTGGCAACATCCAATAGGAATAGTCAGAGAGCGATAATTAATTGTAATCATCAGCTGGACAATTTAGGCTGTTTATCAAGACCCTAAACATTTTACTAAATAACAGACACTGTGTTTTACTAGTTTCAGCTTAAAGCACAGAACAGGTTTTTACAAAAAGCAATATCATTTTCCCAAAAATGATGACAATAAGCAATCTCAAAATCCAGCTCGAAATGCAATTAAAATACTCGCATATTGTTGCTCAAACGCATCAAAAGTGCCGATTTAATTTGCCCCCCTTTCTTCTGAATGGGTTTCAGTGATAAAAGGAACAATTTAAAACTTTATGCATGTATTGATGTATAGTGCAAACTTGTAATAGCAATGGAAATAAATAATCAAAAAAATGTTATATTAGTCTCTAAAGAATTGGGACAGGAAGACTTGTGAAATATGCGGTTTTTATGAAAAAAAACAAAAATCTATAACTGGTAGAAATTATTTAGCTGGGTCCAATTATGTAATTTGAAGGTCAAGTTCAGTTAAAACAGATTACATATTCTCTTGTGGTGTGCAAATCAGATTATGGTAGGTATAAAATTCACATGGCTGAAAGCTATATTACATACTCCTAAAAGAACTGTATATACACATATATATATATGTATATATGTATAAAAGGTATAAAGTAGGAAAAGTCATTGAGATAGAAGACTTTGAGGTAAAAAATTGGGACACAGAGAAAGAAAAAACACTTTCTAGTCTAAAATGTGGTACTGAATCCATTAAAGGCAAGATATGGCAGCAAAAAAAATGGGTTTCTCATTAAAAAAAATATGGTAATCAAAGCGAATCTTGTGTATGTTGACTAGAAAAACACAACACATTACCAAACATCACCAAAAACAGCATTTAAAGTAAAATTGTTAAGATTAGGGGAAAAAATGCTATCAAACAAATCAGGTCAGATACAAAAAATATCAGCCCATACATCTAATTTATAGCCTTAAAGAGACTCTTTATGAGGGACAATGACAAACAGCATCTATGTCACAGAAGACGTTTACCACAAACCAGCAATAAAATGAGGAAATATTGACCATATGGTGAAATGGTAATGCTTTTAATGAACTGCATCATGATGCAGAAGGAAATAGTTTTTCACATACATGAGACATGGTCAATAAACATTATTTCACATATAGGCTATAAATTTCTTCCCCACAAATGTGTTGTGAATTCTCTTCACAACAACTCATTATATGTTTAACTTGGCCTTTAAAGTAAACACTGAACTGTTTTTCAAGGCACTTCTTTTCGCATTATTGCTTTACCGTTTTCTACCTTACTACACTTACACCTTCAATAAAGTAGCATCTGCTTCACATCGTATATGTGTGTTTACCAAACAAAAGTCTGTATTGTTACAGCGAGAGCAAAGCGTATTCCTAGTATTGATCCGATTGCTGCTTTCTGAGCATACTCTGAGTTTTTTTGCGTTGTAGTCATTAGGGAAAAGTGGTTGCATAAATGCTTGACCCAATTGGTGCCTTTATTATTTATTTATCAAAAACGAAGTGATGCACAAGGAAAGCAAAGAGTGTGAAAGCTAAAACAAGTTAGGTACTTACAGACGGTAATTGAAAAATAATGTCTTGAAGAAAACATTATTTTATTTACTTTCTGCTAGTGGTTCACATTTCACCAGAGGGAAATGTTCTGGTTTGCGAAATGAGTCCCGTTCAACCTAGAGAGACAAATAAACCTTCAGTGACTAAATATGTCGACAAAGAGATGATTTTTATTAATAAATCTTAAGTTTAACATTTTTTAAATGTCATTTGTACGACCATTGTAAAGCAGCAGCATTGCTGCAAAGTAAATGTCTGGGAGAGAAAAAACATCTTATAAACAATACTGATCTAACTTTCCTGTTTTTGTAAAAGGATGTATAAAAATTACATTAAAATTAAACAAAGTACTTAATAAAAAATTAGATACTTTGTGTTTTAAATATTACTCTGATGCATGGTTAAGTCTAACAATATGTTGGTCCCGAACAGATGTGAAAATATTAAGATGCAAACTGTGATTTGAGTAATAATTGTGTTAGTAGGAACAAAAACTGAATGTATGAATGAATGTTTTCTGACTAAAACAAAAAAGGCTTGGCACAATTTAAAAAACAGGACCCAGGGCGTAATGGTTCAAAAACAGTCTACGCTGTCGTGTAAACAAAACAAACAAAACAAAAAATGTTTTGTCTCCAAGCGACTTTCTGAAGTTTGTAAAAATTAAAGCACAACATAACTGCCTTTCAAATTTAAAAACCACAGAATAAAAGTTTATCACCTGGGCCTTTGTTTTGACAGTCTTCTTAAAACAGAAGCCTTCTCCATCTGCTCCCTCATTAACCACATTCTGCTACATGTAATCTTTGTATAAATCCCCATAATTTTCAACTAGGACGATTCCCAGTCAAAGGATTCTTAGAATTTGGTGGCTTTTATAAATCAGTCATGTTGAGCAACAGTTTAACCTCATCATCTGTTCATCGGAACAATTTCTGTTGGTCAAATCCAACCAAGGTTTATTACTTGAATCGGAATAAAAAGCTTTGTTGTGAAGTACGTTATTGGACAAGGAATTTTTTCTGGCATAGTTGGAGAATAATTTTTTTATGAGAATA
The DNA here is from genome assembly GCA_032876305.1 of Orestias chungarensis. Classification (NCBI taxonomy): domain Eukaryota; kingdom Metazoa; phylum Chordata; class Actinopteri; order Cyprinodontiformes; family Cyprinodontidae; genus Orestias; species Orestias chungarensis. The sequence continues at coordinate 3,727,664 of JAVLVB010000433.1, read as the reverse complement.
TGAATATGAAAAAATAAGAGAAGCAACTCGTATTAACTAAACGAAAAATACCTGTAAAAATATATACATACACTAATCACAAAGTAACATGGCACCGTTTAGTTGCACTGTAAGGGAATTATAGCGTTTTTTTAGTTTCACTGTTGCCGTGTAAATGGAGATTGCAATTTTAATCTTGTCATGTAAACATGTTTGCAGAAACGTTACAAATATCTTGTTTTCAGTTTATAATTGCTGTGTAAACAGACTCCAAAGCTCACCTTAAACTGTCTTAGAAACTCATGATAACTATATGCAGTTGTAATAGTTCACAACATGAAAGGATAAGCCGCCTCCTCTGATGTTCAGCATAATCCGCTCAGTTCCTGTAGGTGTGGTGTCCTCGTCCCTCTCTCTCCCAAGCCTTCAATAGGTCGAGTCCAGATCCATCAGAACAGAAACACATCGGGTGACACTCGCCCGGTTGCAGTTTCTCTCGGTGCAAAGCAAGGTCAGTGAACTACACACTGATGCGGGATCAATCAGGCAGATTAATGAAGCACTACATGCTGACATGAGGAATATCGACACCCCTGTTACATCTTGGTCCTGCAGTCCTCGACGGGGCTTGAATAAATCAGGCCAGCGCAGGACAAGACAGGTAAACTTCTGAACCTCATCCCTCATTTCTTAAAGGGTAAACAAGTGGAGCATTCGTGTGTAGAAAGAAAATGAAGAGCTTCACTTAAAATGGTAAATCCTAGCAGAATTAAAGCACCATTTTGCAGAGGTAAGAATGCATCTACACTTAACGCTGCAATAGAGCCGGTTAACCGTAACACTCATCTAAATTGTACATCCAAGTGCAATATCAAATATAACATGCACTTGAACAACTGGCAGAACAATGTCTGCTGTAACATTTATAAGAGAAACAAACTATTCCCTACAAGAGCAGTGAAGGGTAAAAGCATTGCTCTGTAACTGGATTTAATACACTGAAATGTTCCAGATTGTGCAGGAATCTGCTCCTTTAGTTTTAATTCTAAGGTGTTTCGTATCTTGTCTCTCATCTGTTTCACACACTTGCCCACTGACACATCAGGCAGCTATCCTCCAGTGTCTTTCTCCTTGAAAACTATTTCTGTTTCTTTTTTTTTGTTGTTTTTCTTCATTCAAAAAATAAAACCAAAATATCTACTCGTTGTGCATCTCAATCAACGTTGTAATATCACAATGCTGAAAAAAGGGAAACTTTTTACTTTCTCAACCGTCATTCTGTGCTGGTTTTTACATTTATGTATATAACTACTTCAAACGTGCTATACAGCAAAATGCTAAACAAATAAAAACACAGATTTACGGTTTTTCACAGGCTAAACAAATAAAAATATAAATTCAAAGTTGATCAGTAAAAGCTAACAAAATATAGAGTGCCTTGTTCATGTTTTGACCTTAAAACTCAATAATGACTTTACAAAACAAACATGAAACCCTAATTCTCATGTTTCATTAGTCAATATTTTGTAGAACCATATCTTCCTGCAACAACTGAAACTCTTATAAGATGTGTCTCAACCAGCTTTGCATTATCAACCGTTTAGCAAATTTATGTTAATATTTATAAAGTAAGTGAAGCAGTTAAGTAAATTAAGACATGCAGGTACACTCCAGGATTGTTTCTCCTAAGCTTTCTAGGTTGCACATTGCATTTTAAATAAGCAGTCAGCTATAAATTAACATTCACTGCATCGCACTTTTAATCTCTAACCTCCTGATGAAACAGACAAAGCTACAAAACACTAAAATAAACCCAACTTAAGTAGGTCCACGATTTTACCAAAATAAAACCTGTTTACCAAAGTCTTAACAACGTTTTCACATCTCTTTCCCAGGTTCTGGTTGTATTTCTGATGGCACACACAGAACAATTGTCATCTTCCTTTAATTATTGTGAGGATTTAGGATCATACCTGGGAAGACATGTTTCAGCTCATTACTGAGCTAAGATTTTCAGACCTGGATGACACGCCATAAATCAGTGGCATTAAGTTACCATTAATGACTCAGTAATCCTTAAAATCTACCCAAAGAAATGCAGCTCGTCACAAGCCTTTCTGGGAAGGAGCGCGTTTGAAGAGGTGTCTACGATTATGAGCCTGCATATATTTAGAGACAGCTTCTCCCCTCTTCTGGGCAAAGCCTGATCTTCTAAACATTTAGATAACTACAATAATGGCGGTTATTATTTTCATATTGGCATTACAACACTCATCATACTGCCTCAAAATTTCAAGCCAAGCCTGTAATGGAAACAAGAAAAATGCACAGACATCAACTAAGAAAGTATTAGCGGTATGCGCTAATATTACACGATTACAGCTCGTCATAGATTGCATTTTCTACTTTCACAGAACGGTGCAAAACGCCACCAAGTAGAGTCCCAGCAAAATGAATAAATAAGAACTTCCATTCTTATCTCTAACAATTAGAGAATTATACTGTTTTTTAAGTAGTTTTTCCTTTAGGCAAACTTCTCTTTCTGAATTTCTCCCCAGAGGCTCAAGCTAACTTTCTTGCACAAAACCTTGTGAAAGCTGGTGTGTTTCTAACATATTCGATAGGTTTTTAATGGATTTAACAATACTGACAAATCAGAACTTCATAAATAAGCACTATAACAATGCGGACTTTCTTTTCTTTAAACTTTTACGCCCACTTAAAATAACGAATCAGCTGCACATGACGAGAAAATCATCACCTGGCATCTTGCCGGAAGTTTGTCCTGATAAAACCTCAGACGTTTGACATGCTGCTGACTGCTAAGGTGAGTGTGAACACCATGAAGACATTTAAAGAGCCAACAATGGCCTTCAGAAACAGGATTGTAGCAGTTAACGAGTTTGGGGAAAAGAACTTTGAAATCAGACATTCTGCTGTGCACAAATAGTCCAGGAGCCAAGGAAATAACTAACCAAATAGACCCCAAGATCTACAGCAGGCTTCTACAACTGTTGATATGAAACTGTATGCTTTCATAACCAGAAAGCCACTTTTACTTTAGCTAGCCTTCAAAATGCTTAAGGGTACCGTTCCCATCTACTTGAATACTCTTAAACAGGCTTTTGTCACAGTTTGGTCACTTCGGTCATCAATGGATTGTTGTCTTACTATTCCTACACCGCTCTTAGGACAATTAAGACTGTTTTCATGTATTGCACAAGAACACCGGCGTCCCTACCCATCTTCAAGAAATCCTTTAAGTAACACCTCTTCAAAGAGCATTTCCTATCTTAACTCTTACCTCTACATAGCTTATGGTCAGCTAATAATAGCTGTAACACTGTGTTACATTTGTAAGTTATTTTGGTTAAAAGCATCTGCTAAATGCATCAATATAAAAATCCAAAACTTTCCTTTCAGAAGTGAAACCTTTTCCTGTCTGAAAAAGCAAAAACGCCAGACTAAAGGTTACCCGAGGAATAATGAAAAAACACCAGGACTTCTGAAATATGGCTTTTTGTAAGAATAAGTCTAAAATATAATAATTTGGACAGCAAAGCATAAGTCTAAAATATAATAATTTGGACAACAAGGAGGACATGTTCGGCCTAAAACAAACACAGCATTCAACAGAAGAAAACATCTCACACAAAATGTAAAAGCAAGGAGGTGGTAGTTTTATGGCTGGGAATTCCTTTCTGCAGCAGGACTAAGCCAGGTCCTCATCGTGAAGAATTGAGAGTTGTAGTGTTTTAACGGATGAATTAGTAAAATATGAGAGAATCTGTAAAACAATAATAAATCCGAAGGAAATCTGGACACCACAACATACCAGTTTTTCCTACAAGGACTGGTTAAAAACTAAAATAAGGGGCAGTCTTGGGAAAGTTAAAACTGAATTTTTAGAGGTCACCTTGGATACGCCATACATGCAAGAAAACTCCTTCATTTCAGCTCAAAGTCAGAAGTAGGAAAACTACAAAGTTTGTGAGAGTGCAATTAGACATGATATGTTAACATTTGTTAAAAAATTAAAAAAAATATCCTGCACATATTTTTTTATGCTTATTATCTAGGAACTGAAAGCTCACCAGTATCAAAGTAGGCCAACGTTTCTAAAGACGTTGAAACCATCTCTTATCATCATTCATATTTAGCAAGCATCATATTCCCAACCCCAATGTCTCTCCACCAGGATTTCTGACATTACATTTTAGTGAGTATTATACTCTCTGTCTCGAGATGTCTAGCTGTTAGCATGTCATGAGACTAATATACACCATCTGTCTACAGCCAGAGGCGTAAACAAGTTGGTTGCAAGACTGATTGCTACCAAAATCGGGGCTAATATTAGGGATAACAACACTTAATTGCCCTCCGTGATGGAACATTTTGGATTTTAAGGAAGCTAACCATAATTTCTCTTGTAAACAAAATGTGATGAACAAACACATTTGCCTTTCCCAACTCCCTCACTTAGCGTTCACTTTTCATGCACAAAGGCAATAAAACACTGCCAGGATCAAGCAAGTAAATAACTCACTCTGATATTTATTTATTTATTGAAAGACAAGAACATTCAGCTGGAGAACTCCTACAGACGCTCTACCTTCGTGCTGCCCGGCCGGAATAATTAAACAAACAAAAGATGAAACAAAAATAGCCGCCAAGTCGTTTAGAAACAACCAGTGAATACAAAACCTGACAACACATAAAACTTTTTGCCTCATTACATACCGCTTTATTTATTTCAACTGGGCGTGAGCGCCGAGGAAGTGACATAAAAACACCAGGAAGAGATGAAAAAGGTACCTGTTTGAAGCGAGAGTCCTCCTTCATGCCCGCCGAGTTTTCCTACAACCTTGTTTCAAAATGTGAAGTTTGTAAAACACCCGTCTTCGGGCGAGTTACTAGGCAACATCTCCGTTAGCAACCAGAGATGTCAAACAATGGCGGAAGCGGAAGCACGTGTTGCTCGATGACGTTTTGTTTTGATTGGTTCGTTTACATGCAACGTACTTTCAGAATAAAAGCACAGAACACAGTCCTACACTATTGATTTGCTTATTTATTTAAATTGCTAGGCGTTTTTTTGTTATCAGTTTAAACAATGAAAATATAATCGTAAGAAATTCGTTTTTCGAAATTTAATTTAAATTTAAACTTCTACTTTAAATAAAGCACATATGGTTAACTTAATTCCAACAGGAAGCAAACATTAATTTTTTGTTGCATAAATATATATTTTAAAAGATTAATTTAAAGTTAATTATACAGATATTGGAATTTTTATTTCTATTTAGAAAATTCAAACGTTTTACCAATCTAAAAATAAATAGTAGAAATTCTATTTTTATTCTTTATACAATACTGGTGTATACAATTACTGAAGTCTTTATGTAATTATTTTTAATAAAGTAAACTAAGGAATTGATCTTTTGATTTAATTAATTTTAATGAGATGAGATCACTTTAAACATTTAAAATGGACCAAACTGGCTGACTGGCTCTACTTGTTTAGATCATGCAATATTCCAATGATTCCAGTTAAAAGTGTTGATGTATTCATATGAATTTTGTTTTGTTTTTTTATCCATAAATACTTTTTTTTATAAACACATAAATTTTTTAAGCATTTTGAATTATGTAGTTTTGTGTTTTCATTTAGCCATAATTTCTGAGGTTTTCTGATTTCTGTTAAGGTTTTTCATGATTCACCATTCATCCACCTATTATATTTCTTTGCTCTTCTTTGTAAAATGTACCCTAAATGCCCTTTTAAAATGGATGTAGCATGACTACTTTTATAGATATGAGGTACTGAAAAGTTTTTGAGTTTGCCTTTCAAAGGAACATTTTAAAGACATCTTAAAATTAAAACTGTTGCCCAGATATTCTGTGTTTTGAAATAGTTCTGGTAAAACTAAATGCACTGTATGAAAAGAACTAAAGAGTGGTTTTTGTAGTTGGCTCTGTGGTGGCACCGGCAGTCTTTTATGGTGTCATTCGTTGGAGCACCAGCTTATTTATAGTTTAGAGGAAATAGTTAGATAAGCTAATCAGGAAGGCCAGCTCTGTCCTACGATGACCCCTCAATCAAGTGGAGCCGTTAAACCATATAACCCTCTAAACACAGTGTTTTCAATACTGTTATTGCAAGTCACTTTTGCTTGCAGTTTCTTAATTTGTATAAGTCTTTTATTTTTATGTATCATGCATATCTTGCACGTTTTATTTGCTTGAAACCACCCATTTATTTTAATATCAGTATGCTATTTATTAATAACTTAACACTACTACTTTTTACGAATTGGACATTTTCCCTTAATACACCCTTATTCTTATGTTTATTTTTAATTTTCAGGATATTCCCAATTTGTATTTGATTGGAAAAATGTTAAAAGTTAAAAATGACACAACACTTATAATAAAAATATTTAAGGAAAGTCAGCTTTTTTTTTCCATCTTTATCTGGTTTCAGGGGCAGCACACGCTTAAGGCAAACATCCCTGCAGGCTCTGAATTGACAAACTGAAATAAATTTTGCTTCAGTTTCTTAAAACACACTCATATGTAGTTTCATGACAAAGTTATTCATGTAATTGTTTAGACTATTGCTACAGTTTTGAAAACTTTATTCTTATATATTATCAGTTACTCCCTAAATAATTTCTGTTTGTTGCCTGTTACCTTCTCTTCACATCCAGAACTATATTTAACATGTTCTGTCAGCTTACACAAATTTATCTTGCTTGATTTGTTTGCATTTGAGTGCTCTGCCAGGTAATCACTGTTTGCGCTGCAGTGCAGCTCTCTTTCTGTAGTCTTACTAGACATAAATACCAACTACATCTGTGTCATGTGTGCTCGGGTTGAAAGGGAGGATCTGGTGAGGCTCAAACACGGATCTGAGAGTCCTATTAATGCTTAATGATTCAATAATATTCCCAAGTGAGTGCCAGTCCCAGTTAGCATGTCACTGACAGCTGGAGAAATATGCTGGTTCAATAACCACCCACAACTCAGCACCACTCACAAATCATACAGGCTTTTAAGTTCTTTTTTTTCTTTTTTAAACATGCAATTTTAGCGCTCTTTAAAAGTGAAGTAAATACAGTTTTGATCAAATTTTACAGGCATAAAAGATATGAATGTCACAATAATTAGGATATTTTGATTAAACCACTTTCTTGTTTTAGGCTGGAATTATTTTGCAGTATAGAATAAATAGAGCTTATAAAAAAACAATAGTGAAAGGCTCTCCATTTTTATAAGCACTAGTATAATTGTAAAATTTAGTAAAATCTGGTTCACCATCTCAAACATCTATAATTTGTTAAATGACATCTCGCAAATTACACCTTTGGAAAAATGTTAGTTGTAGACCCTGGCAAGCTATTGCCATAATTTAAGGTAAATATTTTACCAATATTGCATAAGTTGTATATTTAGTTCCGTACATAGGTTAAATCAGACTGCTTAATCATTTCTGAATGCAGTTTAGATGTATTTGTTTCAACAGTGTAATGCTGCCTTATTAACATCTAAACCACAGAACAGATTAAGCCTTCTAGATTGGCCATCCCAATGCAAGACCTTAATCAAACTATAAATCTTTGGACTTCTTCTTTTCTTAAAGGTCGTGAAGAAACATCATTTAAATGAGATTTCCCAGTTTTCAATAAGAGAAGTCAAAAAACTGATTGATAGCATGCAAAATCTTGGTTTGTATCTGAATTTGTACTCAGTAATTTTAGGTTTTAGAAATCATTGCATCTGTGCGTTCTGCTATGGGTTTTCCTAAGATCTAAAAGGATCAAATAATTATTAAAAGCACAAAAGTAATATGACAGTCAGACCACAGATACATGTATGTAAACTTCTGACCAAAGTTTAAATTTATTTTATAACTTTGCAAAACTTCTACTTTGGTTAGTCATTTCTGCTGGTAATTTGTAATATTGTGAGTGCATGGAAAATGCTTCTGGGAGCTTTTTTGGGAATGTTAAAAGCATTTGCTTGTTTGATCAATGAAGACAATGAAACTTGGAAAGAAAATCATCCCTTTGTCTTTTTTTATTAATGTACAAAAAAAGTTAATGTAGAAGGTGTTCATCTAGGTTACTAAGTAATTATATTTGAAGGATTGAGGACATTAGGATGAAAAATATATATGTTTATGTGATGGATGGAAGGTTTAAAATGGAAAGCCAGTTATCAGATCTGAAAAGAAGATTTTCCTGCCATTCTTCACAGCTTAGTTAGCAAAACATCTCAGTAGAAACATGAAAATCCTATTCAATGTCCAATAAAAGATGCCATTGATGGGGCTTTTTGAGAGAGACATCACCAGTGTACTCCACAGTCCCTGGGCCTGCCTCCTTATAAACAAATTAGTATGTGTTTACAAGAAATCAGAGACTTGTTGTACTCTGTCACAGCAGTTTATCATAAACCTGAATAATAATGGGTTATCTTCTCTTGATTGAAAGCTGAAGTGCTTGTTGTCCCTCTCTTATAGACTGATCATTTGTACACAAGCGTGAACAAAATGGACCCAATCATATATCGTAGCTGTGTGGTGATTGCCAAATTAAGCCTTCTGCCTGTCTTTCACACCGAGAGGTCACACTGTTTCTGCAGCTGATTGTGCTTTGATTACAAGTGTGCAGAGGAAAAAGGATTTCATGGCATTTTGTGGTCCTCTGGGAATTTCTCACTCCAGATGCTATTTTTTTTCTTTTCGTGCTGACAGGCACCTCATGCAGACAGAAAAATGCAGAGGAGGTTAATGTTATATTTTCTGACGCTATAACAAACCTTACATCCATTGATCCAAGGTGATCCCATGGAATTTGAGGGGATATTTAGCAGCTCCAACAAATTGAACATCTGTCTCTGGGCCTCTACCATTTGTGTGTTCCCAAATAATCTACAAAAGGAGGAGTCACCAATATCAGATGTCTGAACTGCTTTTACCGACTGTGACCTCCCTCTAATAAATGGAGCTCCTCTCCTTAACAGTGAGCTTAAGTAAATCTCATTTTGTTTTGAGTTCTACTATTTGGCCCAAAAACATCTTCACCATTATGCACTGAAGCACCATCCTGTTGTGATTGAAACAGTGACTAAAGCAAAAGACAGACAGGACTTAGGATTCTCATTATGAATGGTCAATAGTAATAAGTAATTTAGATAAACCAAACAGTCCAAGAACACTGGAAAAATTATCATGGATTAATAAAAGGCAACTATGGTGAACAACGAAAACAGAGGAGTTGGCTATGACTGAGAAGCAGACAAATTGATCAGAGGTTGTGAATGCAGCTGGGGATAGAACAGGCAGAGTTAAGTAAATAAACATATTGACACAAAACGCAGGTGAAACAAGTCCAAAAAACTGTGGATCATAATACATCCACATTAATGCAAATTAAGTCCCGATCAGCCCTGACTAAGTGGTAGCAATGGCTCAAGGCATAAAGCAGCTGACTGTTCTACTTGACACTCCACACTTAGTTCTGATCTAATCTTGATAACTTTAACACAATCACATCCTCTGCACAAGGCAATGATGAGATGACGATCTTATAGACCAAGGAAACGTACATCTTTAACACTTTGAGATCCTGTATCATAAAAAGGATGGAAGTGCAACACCCTCTGCCAACAACATTGTGCAAAGAATACCCACTTAGTATTCCTGCTTGGGTTATACAAAGACCAGATGCTGTACTCCCACAGCATTGCAAACAAATGAAATGCCTTAAAATACATGGTGGTAAGAATTTTTGGAAACTCTCATGACCATCAGCAACTCAGCAAAAATTAAGAACTGGCCCCCTGGAAACACTCTCCGCTCCTCCAACTCAAGTCGGATTCCGCAATCCAACCCCATTGAAAACAGATTCTCCATAGTTTTATCTCTTAAAAGTTGGAACACACTATATGCTTCTCTTTCTAAAATATTGGGATCACCATCCCGGTCTTCAGCTCTGCCCAGATCCTTTAGCCTCTGAGGACGAATGTTGTCCCCTCATGCGTCCCTGCTGCTTAATCATGTTAACTACTTCAGACAGGGTGATCAATTTGTATTTCACAAAATCCCCAAACTCTGCTTCATATATGAAATGATGAATAACATGAAGATCCTTTCATTCTTTTGAACATATCGTCAGTCCTGGTCTGCATACCCTTCAAGTCAAAGACGGTCTTGAACTGGCCCTGTTTTCTCTGTCCCCTTTCTGTATTGTTTATTTGAATTAAAAAACTATTAGTTTTATTAAAAAGCGCACCAAATGCATGCATCACCAACAACAGCTGAAAGAAATGGGTATGATTGTTTTTTTCTGTTCAGTCCTCTTCATTGAAGCCGTTTTTGATGTTGTTCCTTTGCACAAAACAAAAATGTTTCCCACTTTAACTGACAAAGCATTAAAGCTGGAGAAAAATATGTATTTGATGTCTAGATAAAAGTCCCCAGTTTAGTTGTATTTAATTTCTGCAGGGAGAATAATATAATAAGTAAAAAAAATCTTAATCCAATTTTAGTTCTACAAAGCTGCTACAGTGTAACTACAAGAAAGTTTGACTTACTAATTAAAGTGTACCTTTTGTTTCTCCGGTATTTTCTGGAGAAAGAAATCTGTCACAGAGGAACTGCTTTGTGGATTTCACACTAATCCAGATTTTAACATTTTAAAACTGGATGTGTGGTGAATTTGTCCCAGTGCTTCACAATATTATGTATTATCAACTGCACCTGAAAATTTTCCTATGGTCTCCACCAGAGCCGGCCCAAGGCACAAGCGAACTAGGGCCCCAAAATCAAATTCTGCTTAGGACCCCATTGAGGCTTGGGCCGGCCCTGGTCTCCACATATTATGATTTTAAGTGAGGTTATCTTAAGTGAGGTTACTTGTTGAAGTATGCCATATCCTTGTGGTATTGAAACTATATTGATTCATACACAAACACAGATGTAATATTAATATTAATGTATAATTAATAACTCAACAGGGAGAGATGCTATTTCAAAGGAAAATTAGTAAACAAGATAACCTTAAGACTTACTTACAAATTATAACAGAAAAGTATGCAAATTATTTATCTTTTTTCTACCAAATAACTTAGTTAATAAATAAAATAATTGCCATCCAGTCACAAGCCTTCTCATCTACCGATAAATTACTGATCAAGTTTATAAATCCTTCTTTGCCAGTGTGATGCTCATATTTTTCTTCCTTTGATTTAATTGCTCTTAAAGTGAGATAACTTGTATATCCAAGAACCTTCTGATTGCCCTAAACCATAGCAACCACCATTATTAGGATATAATGTATAATAAAAGAGTTAACATAATGTACAGGAGTGGACAATTAAATATTCACAATGGGACCATGTAACATTCTATAACCTTTTTATTTATTTTTCCAAAATCCTGTCAGAAAACATGAAATTAAGGAACAATTAGTATATTTTAAAAAGTATTTAGTATTTAACCTAATGTGTTTTTATAACTGATTGTAATATATATATATATATATATATATATATATATATTTTGGTTGAATTTGTCATGGTTTAAAAAGGTTTATTTTACAAAGGGCGAATAATGAAAATCTAGCTAGACCAGGAAAAACTGTGATTAGAAGGCAAGAGGAGAGAGGAAAAGACTGATGAATGCAATGAAATGTTGGAGAGGAAGGTTAAAACGTAATGAATGAAGAACATGATGACCACCAGCGAGGAGTGAGTGTAATCTGGGGTTGTTGGTTTGATTGGTGATGTAGCAGGAGGCTGCTGGTGAGCTGATTTAACTGAGTGAGCATTGGAGGCTGGAGAGGTTGGTTTGCAGGACGAGGAGGAGGTTGATGAAGAGGAAACTTGTGGTCTCTGGATGTAAGAGAGACCCAGAGTATATTAGTTGAACTAGGTACTGAATATGAAAAGCCTAGGGAAGCTCAGGTAGCAAGACTTTAGAAGGAGGATGGTGGTCTTGGAATGGTTTGAGGAGTTGAAGAACTGAAACGGTCCAAGCCTGATGGGTGCTGGAGATAGATGGATTATTTTTTTTCTTCTTATCCTCTGTTCCAAATCCCACTCCAAACAAAAACACAAGTCTCATTATTAACTGTGAAATAGGTTATATAGCAACATGGAGTAAAAGACTAATATAGAGACGAAGAAACCATCACACTAATAGCAACATAAAAACAACATTACTGTTTGCAAATGCCCTCAGGAGTAAAACATGCTTAATTTATGGTGACAAACTGTATTCTGCATAAGATAAATTACTATTTTTTCTTCTGGAAATATTTGTCCACAATTCATAAAAAAAGTGGTGCACAATAATGTAAATCTATACTTCTGCCAGTTTAAATCCTCAGCACGATGAAAAAGCCGCACTGCAAAAACAATAAACAGAGAAGCTTTCTATGTTGTCCAGTCTCATAATATTTGGTATTTTTGATTCGATCTGTGTCTACAAGTTTTCTAGCTGTTGATGCTGAGAAAAAAAGACATAAAAAGGCAAGTTAAATGGAAACTAATTCTATGATTCGGTGTCTACAGATATTTTTTACTGATATTAGTATACTCAACAAAAATACAATGTTCTCATGACATTCTTTAAATACTAACAATTAAAAAACCCTTTTAGATTATTCTGTTTTTAGTGCTTGGAAGGAAAAGAATAGAATAGAATAACCTTCATTGTCATAGTATACAAGACGACACACTAATCTATTGGAGGATTTTTCTGTTGAAAGAAATTATTTATTTTTTCTTCAGAAAACTTATTTATTTATTTCATACAGTATATCTAAACTATTCAATAGAAAATGTAGCTAAAAAACGTAGCTGCAAGAGAGGATATAAAATGGTTACCACAGTGGGAACCAAGAGACGTTGCACTGTAAAAACGATCTATAAATTTTACAATTAAAGAAAGTAAACCATGAAATTTTAAAACCGTAAATTGGAAATCAGTTTTAAACTGTATCTTTAACATGTAATTACCCTAAATAAGATAATTAGGAAAAACTGTCATTTTTACAGTAAAAGGTTAAATAAAACATTAATCACCTTAGAATCAGCAACACCAATACTCATCAACCCTAATTGTAAAAACGGTCTTACTGTAATTTTAACGGTTAAATTCTGGCAACCACAGCTGCCGGTATTTTACAGTGTGCATTTAGTGACTTTCTGTATCATTTATGAATAATAATACAGATAATGCATATTAAATGGTATGAATGTATATGTGGTGTTTGAATCCTTAAGTTCGCCAGACATAAATGTATTTATTTGGGTCTCTTGTATTTGCTGATTTTATCTGTTTACAGTTGTGCCCCCTAAATAATTGGCATTCACTGCATTATAATCTTGGTGTATTAATGGTTAAGTACTACTATATTATTAAGTAATAATATTCTGATTTAAAAACAAACTAATCTAAAAAACATTTTAAAATTGATTACCAACAAACATTACATTGAACAGGATTGAAGAGAGTATTTTGAAGGATGACACAAATGATATTACATACATTTCCTGGATTTTGACAGGGCTTTATGTGGCTAGAAGTTACACAGCCCAATGAACTGCAAAACATTACAATTAATTTTCATTCCACAGATGTTTTAATACAACTAAATTTTCTTATTTAAGATTTGGTTTACAATAACCCTTTATCAGAAAAATGTTTAGCCAAGCAGACGATTGAGACCTGAACATCAGCAAGGTGAATCCAGAAATCAAAGATTTAATGCAGCATGTCCTGATTCAACTTCATGAACTATGGCACAACCCAAGCATTTGCCTAAGATTACTAAAACATCACAACGTCTTACATCATGCACTTTAAATGATTTCATCAAGTCCTTTTTTGGATTACTGACAAAAAGCATCTTTGTGAAATGAACAACATACACAGGTAAATGAAAAACTTTAAACAAGGAGGGTAGGTGGAACAAAAGATATACAGGTTTAATGTCAGGTCGTCTGAAGAGAACCGGCTTTCTGCTTCATGATCATTTCATATTTTCTCATGAGACTCAAGTTAGAGAGGGAAGCTCCCATGATGGAAGTCCTCAAATGCCTGAAAGACAAGCCTTTGATAAAGAGACCAAAGCCAAGAGACATGACTGATCACTGTTTTATTTTAAACTTAAGGTGAGGCCATATTCTCAGAGCAGAAGAGAAGAGATCTGACATACAGACTGTTTATTACAACGTAAGTTTCTGAAATAAAGGAAATCTGAATGCTAGCTATATCGTGAATTTCTTTTAACTTGTACTGCTCACTAGATAGGTCTAAATTTATATTATTCTCCCTGAAAATTGATTTATCTTCCCCTCTATATGTATTATATAATGTGTTGTTTTAATAACTTAAGTAACTCATAGTTATCACCATAAATTCCAATATTCATAACTTTTGTTTTTACATATGGCTTGACTATCGAACAATTGCATAATCTTTAATTTATTTGAGACTGCGTCAATGAATGTACAGGTGTAACAGTGAAACCTAGGATTTCCTCCTTTCCAGGAATTGAAAACATTCCCAACTGGGACATAATCTCTGCAAGCTTTGGGATAGACCCAAAAAAAACTCGCAAAGACAGCTACCAGAGGTCACATTACTCAGATGCTCAAACCACATCAATTGACCCCCTTGAAAGTGAAGGAGCAGAAGTTTCCTTCCTATACCTTTCTCCAAGGCTGAGTTCAACGACCCTAAGGAGAAAGCTTGTTTTAGTAGTTTGTAGGATATCTATCTTTGAAGTCATGACTCATATCTTGTGACCAAGATACTGGGGGATGGTGGGTAAGTACACAGATCTAAGACTTTAAAGTTGTGCTTTGAATATCAGTTTCTTCTTCACTCCAACATACTAGAGAAGAAGGTAACAAATTGTAATTTGTGGTAAAAATACATTTGAACACAGCTTTTGCTTTTGGTATTCAAGAAAAACATAGACAATCTTTGTTTTTGGTATGTGTCTGATCCACATGCATGACCACTTTTGAGTGGTGGGTGAGGTTTTGACGCAAGATATTGTGGTTCAATCCCTGTAATCAATAGGACTTGAAGCTGGAGACTGAGTAGGTGCTAGAGCCCTGGTAGGAGAGTGTGAGGACAATGGAGAAAGGTTGTCTAGCAGGATGATGATGATAAAGAAGGGGCTCCTAAGCAATTCAGTGAGGGTAAAGATAGAGTCCACTGATCCCTATGAATTAATATGTAATACATTCTTTCATCCATCCATCCATATCCCACCACAACTGTCCTTGTGGGGTCGCAGGGGTCTGATGGTGCCTATCTCCAGTGTATATAGGGCAAGGTTGGCCACACAGGGACAGACCACCACCCACGCAAACACTCATACCAAAGCATTTGGAGTACCCCATAAGCCCAACAATAATGTTTTTGTGTGTGGGAGGAAGCCAGAGTGCCTGGTGAGAATCCATGCATTCACAGGGAGAATAAGCAAACTCCTTGCAGAAAGACCCAAGGTGGAGTCGAACCTAAAGCCTTTTTGCTGAAAGGCAAAAAGTGGGATTACCCTATAATGTGGACTAAAGTGTCACTATGATATACCAGATACTTTATATTTTCAGTAGACTTATGAAAATGTGCTTTCATGGAAATGGCCCAACAAATCATGGACTTTTATCTTAATACTAAAATAAATTTCTTAATAACAATATTTGCTAATTGTACCGGTAATAATTATTCTACTGTCTTTGAAGGGATACGTTTCTTTTGTACATTCAGCTTCAGAGCAACACCTTGTAACTTGACTGAAACAAACAGAAAACACATCCCTTTATCTCAGGATATTAGATTTTGCAGTGAGACAGTACATCCATAATACCACCCATCACATTTCAAACTTGATACTTTCCTATAGAACAGAATAGTTGCCATAGGGTCGCGTCAAGTTTGCAAGCGAACAAACAGCTATCTAGCTGCAAATAATTGTTACTGGAAAATCTGCCTCTGGGAGATTCTTCTGCTCGGAATGAAATTGAAAAGTGTCTCTCACAAATCGCTTTGAGAAATATGTTCATTCCTGACTGAGAAAATCTGATTTAGTCTAGTTTCCGGCTACCAAGCAGTATTAAATATCAGTGTAGAACAAAAGATACTGGCAAACTTCTTTTGTTTTTGTTTAGGTATTTACTGGAAAAGTTGTGATCAGCAGGACTCAGGGGAACTTGACTGCATACCGTGGAGGTGATCCAGGTAATTTATTCAGGTTTGTTGGACCAAGGACACATCTAAAAGTTGCAGGACAAAAGCCCTTGAGGCCTGGAGTTGCAGACACCCCTGATTTAGATTAAATACCTGCTCTAACCTGTCATAAACCTTGTGTGTGGGTATTAGTTTGTGTGTATGTGTAACATCTTCCTTGAACAGACGATCACTGGTGGAGGGCGTGGCTGGCCTTCTGCCTCTGTGTGCAATAACCTCATCTGATACTTGAGATTTGATGACCGCTCGTTGCTTCAAACCTCACCTTTGCACAGTCTTTTTTCCATTTACACTATTATTTTCAGGTTAAAATCATTCATTGGGTCACAAAAACCTCAGCAAAAAGTTTGTTAGATCATTTTTTTTGCCAGAAATGTAAACAAACCTTGCAAAGTTCAAGACATATTTTTTGCATGTTTTTTCATTCCTAAAATGCACAAATTCATACCTTCAGTAATTTAGATTGGGTAAGTTAACATCAAGACCTTTATTTGTATCAAATTACCAGCTCTGTACGTCTTCGAACTGACTGAATCATCAAGTACCTTTTCACGTCATCCCCCGTTTTTTGACCAACACTCAGGAAACATTACAGTACTTTGGCCAATTCAGAAAATTTCAAATAACTGAAAGATATGGAAATAAGGGATTTTCATAATAGCTTTGTAATATTTTCAACCCCTGATTCAGTGTAAATTCTAAATTTGTTGAAAATTATTAATTTATTTCTCAGTTTTACAAGTCCATAATTATCTGATTATGTCCTTTTTTGTCTCTTCACTGAACAGCTTATCAAATATTGATACAGGCCTCAGGGGCAGAAATAACCTGCAGCTGCTTGGTCTATTTCATTTCCATTGATGAAAATTTTCATTCAAAGCTGAGAAGTCTTTTTATGTCAAATTACTTTCAGAGCCTTTACAAAGATCCCTTCCCCTGCTAAAGCAGCTCTAAGCCTACACAGTGAATCCGAATAAACAATCTAATCTTACAATCACTGCCTCTGGATTACAGATAAAACCCTCTCTCATTTATTAAGCCTTGTGATTCTGAGGTAATACTACACACTGATAAAAGTGGGGAAACAAGTGAACTGATTATTCAACAAGATAACTTTATTTGAAGGATCCAACTAAGCAGGTTTCCATTAAGATATTAAAATAGAGCAAAATGATAAGAACGTGGCACTGTTAGGTTCTTTATAAACTGCTTGTATAACAGTCTTTTCATCCGATAACGAATATATAAATGTGCCTTCCTGAGGTATTGATACTATTCACATTTTGTCTTATTAGAATTTAAGAAACTAAACCTAAACATATTCAACATGATTTTATCGGATAGAAAACCCGAAGTAGCATACCTGTGAAGTTAAAGGAAATCATGGTACAGGTTTGTCACAGAACATTAGTGAATAAACAACCAGCCGAAGGTAAGCTTGACGGACTGGGAAAATCCTGAGCTTTAAGTTGAAGGAGTATGGCAACAGCTGCAAACCTACCAAGGCTGTGTAACTAAGCTAATGGACAAAATTTGATTTATGTTTATAAATTTAGTTCCAGTTCACAACTCATCTTAAGATTGCGCACAAAAAAAAGTAATAATTTCATTCCAATCAAACACACACAAAATTGATCCTGTTTACCAAACTACGCATCAAGTTTAGTTCATTGTTCAAATCAAATTATTATTATACAGTTATCAATTTAATTATGCATGTAACAGGAGTAGAGAGGAAGAAACTCTCCTTTAACAAGAAGAAACTGCCACCACCAACTGGGGATTTGAGAGGCAGCTTGATATAGCTTCTATGGAGAGAAGAACACAAACAGAAATAGTATTTCATCTAATAATGGAATTATTAGTTAAAATAACAGGAACTAATAAAAATTTGAGACTAGCAGAAAAAAAAAATCACAGACTGAGGAAAAGTGGTCCGATTGTCCTCCAGCAGCCTTAACCTGTAGCAGCATAAATATAGAAATAGCTCACTATAAGATATCCCTTTAGAATGATCCATGAGAGTTAGAGCCAAGGATAAAAGAGCCAAAAAGAAAAATACGTACCTATCAAAGAAGTGGCTAAAAGGCCAATGGTAATTCCAAGAAACCGCAGAGATCCACAGCTTTGTGTTGAATTGTTTGCAGAATAACTTCTAGCTCTGGACTCTGGACAAATCAACTCCCTTTGGAATTTACCAATAGCCAGAAGGGTACACAACAAAAATAAAAAAGGTGCTCTGGTCAGATGTTCTTGTTTCTCATTCATCATCACTCACCACATAACAGTAAATATGCTTGTAATGACTATATAAAAAAAGGTGTACCAAAAGTGTGGCACCCCAGCTAAAGACCTATGGGTTTAGATCAAAACATATTCGGATGTTACAGAGGCCTATATCTAAATATCTTTCGTGTTTTCTGGTGCTTTGTGAAGTTATTTAAAAATAGATGTTCGATACATGCTCTCTGTCCAGTGTGACCGCAGATTTGATGAAACTACAACCTGCTGAATAATTAAAGTAGGCATGTCACAATTTATTTTTAAAAGACTATCACTCTATTTTACATTGGGTGATTAAAATCTCAAATAAAATGATTAGTTTTGGGTTGACATATGAAAACAAATTACAAATCCTAAGAGTTTTAATACTTTGCATCGCTACTAATATAAATATTTACTCTGGACGATTTCTATTTATTCACTCTAGCTAAAAAAAGCAAGTTAAAGGTGGTACACTTTGGAGCTATTTGTTGTATTTCTGAAGCCCTGTGTTTCTTTTGTAGCGTCACCTCCATCAATGTTATTGATATGGGTTATTTTTGTTTGGCCTTTCTTTCTCTATGTTTGCTGCTCACAGTTTCATTTTCCCTCTAAGTTTAAACCCACCAGGTTTAGAGATTTGTCAGAGCTGACCTGCGAAGACCGACATTTCCGCTGCCTTGGGCTCTATGCGCAAACCTCTGTCCTGCAGACAGCATCTGAATAGCAAAGACATTAGGTGCATTTATCAGCCATCCTGGCGAAATGGGTTTTGTCCTTCACTGTAAAGTAGTTGGCAGGTACCCTCAATTACAAAAGACACTGTATTGCCTCTTAAGGGGAGCAGCATGATGAGGAGTGATATAGATGTAACGAGGTTTTATTCTGCTTAATCAATATGCTTTTTATAGGCTGTACACGTGTGCCAGAGGAACAATAGAAGCAGCCTTGCCCTCTGCTAAACACCAGCAGCTGAATCAAGGAGTGTAATATGTGGATCAGAGCTCTGGAATTTGTTTCCATTTCTGTTCATACCTTCACAACATGAGTTTTCATTGCTGTTCCTCAAGGAGTTGTTTGATCATTTTTAGCTGTGTTCTAATTGGGTTTGAAATATTTTTGTCTGTGACATCCACTGAGCTCCATTATTAAACTTGGTACACAGGAGGGAAATTTTGGTGTTGGCGATATGTGTTGCATTAATTAGTATCCCGCAGGTTATTACGGATGCCTTTTGATTGGATTATGGAGTGTTGCCAGACTAATTGTCTGGGAGGCGATGCTCTGAGCCTTTTGAGCTCAGCGAAGGACCAGAGTGTGTCCAGATTAAGACTTGTAAGCAAACATTTTGTTTTTTTGTAAGAAATAAAAATCAAACTTTAAGGATTTTTACAAAAAAAGATAAAATTTAGCACACATTCACTGACGAACTTTTTCATTATTTTTGATTGACTTTAGCTTATAGCTAATGAAAACAGACATTTACTTTCTAAAAATAAATGAATAAATAAAATCAAAACAAAATGGATTTTTAATGTGGAGAGCACCAGCAAACATGATTATTGAGCTTATCGAACTGCTGTGTAGCAGAAGACTCACTGCAAGGTAGGACTTCCCCCTGTCTGCTACGTAAAGGCTACCATTTTTGTGTTTGGGTATATTCTCTGCAAGAAACAGACAGGCTTTTAGTGATTTGATTTAAAAGGCATCTTGTGATCAGATTTGACTCTCTTAGTTTTAAAAAAAACAAACAAATGTAAATTGACTTAGTAAAACAACTCTAATTGTCTGAGATTCTTCAGCGAATATATATATATATATATATATATATACACATATATATATAGGGAGGTAAGTACCATTAGAAATGTGGTATTTACTCTAAAACCTTTCTGGGCAGGCTATATTTCAAGAGACTCTGCAACTTGGCAGCTGCACAAAAAGCCTTGCTTAACTTTAATAACTAAACTGCCTCTTAGAGATTACATTGTCTGCAGTAAAGTTAAGATCATTAATAGATGTCATCAATTGCAAAACTAACAGATAACAAATCACATTACAAAAGCCAAGGAGACAACCTGACCTGCAACAAATCTTGTAAATAACCCCACAGTTAGATGGGGAGAGAGCTCCTCTGATAGTGTTTTTAATTAGAAATGTTCGTTGAGTACAAAGGCTGTGTTTTATGGCCTCGACTATAACTTACTTGATCCTGAGTTTATAGTCAGTTATTAGTATTAAACAAAAACGCCATTGGCCCAATTTCCACTAGACTTTTGGTTCTTTATTTCTCCAAACAGTTTAAATCATATTTTTTTATACCAGTATTTCCAAGTTGAACTTTATCTCTTAGAACTTTAAACTCAGTTTCTAAAACAATCATTGCTTTCGATGTTTTTTTTGCTAATATTTGATATTTTTACATTTCAGTTTATTAAACTATGCACAATTTTTAGATGAATATGTAAAAAAAAGTATTCAAATTAAAAATAAAAAAAAACCTTGAATTTAAATTATTATTAAATTATTCTTAAGCTGGTATAAGGCCACATTTATGGGTGAAAAATTTCTATACGAAAAATTTCTATACGTTTCGATATATATATATATATCCATCCAACCATCCATTTTCATGCCGCTTATCCGAACTCGGGTCGCGGGGGCAGCAGCTCAAGCAGGGAAACCCAGACTTACCTCTCGCCGGCTACGTCCACCAGCTCCTCCTGGAAGATTCCTAGGCGCTCCCAGGATAGCAGGGATACATAGTCCCTCCAGCGCATCCTGGGTCTACCCCGGGGTCTCCTCCCAATGGGACATGCCCGGAATACCTCACCAGGGAGGCATCCAGGGGGCATCCTGACTAGGTGCCCGAGCCACCTCTGCTGGCTCCTCTCGATGAGGAGGAGCAGCGGCTCTACTTTGAGCCCCCCCTGGATGTATACATAAATATTTTGATGTGGTTTCACCTGGAGTGAAAAACAGATAGCACCAACCATTATCAAGAAGCGAAAAAAAATCCAATGAAGATTAAGTGAGAAAGCACATATACTGTGAAGATTAATTAGTGAAACAACGAACAGGTGAGTCTGATTACCTGAATGTGCTTCAGCTGCGGGAGAGCCTGAACTGGGGCAAGTGAGAGAGGCTGACTGAGATAAACACATAAACCAGGAGAACATTATGGAGAAACACAAGGGGAATTACTAATTAACAAGGAAACACAACAACACACGGAACTGCAACGAAAGATGGGAAGCTAAATAAAAAAACACAGAAATAACTCAGACCTTTCACCCAAACTAGACTCAATGCTTCATCAGAATCAGAATCAGAATCAGGCTTCATTGGCCAAGTATGCTCACACATACAAGGAATTTGTTTTTGTTTACACAGATGCTTGCAGTGCACAAAAAATACAGCAAAGGCACGAAAAATACAGTAAAGACATTTGTAGCATTTAGCATGTGTAATTTATATATTTTTTAAAGTGCAGTTTTGTGCAGTATAAAAACTACAGAAGTTATAAAAATATATAAATAAATTGTTCAATTGTTCATGAGAATAATGGAAGTTGGAAAAAAGCTTCTCTGTAGCCTGGTCGTACGGGTCTTCATGTGGCTGAAGCGTCGGCCTGATGGAAGGCACCGAAACAGGTGAGGGCCAGGGTGAGACGGGTCGGTGATGATTTTCTCTGCACGCTTCCTGGTTCTGGAGGCATGCAGGTCCACCAGTGCGGGAAGCCTTACACCGATGGTCCTCTCTGCAGACTTGATAATGCGCTGTAGTCTCTTGGTGTCGTTTTTTGTGAGAGCACTGCCCCACACTGTGATGGATGTGGTGATGATGGACTCTATGATGGCTTTGTAGAACTGCACCATCAGCTCTTGGGCTAGGTTGAACTTCCTCAGCTGTTACAGAAAGTACATCCTCTGTTGAGCCCTCTTGATGATGGAGTTGATGTTGCTGTCCCACTTCAGGTCCTTGGAGATCGTTGTGCCCAGGAACTTGTAGGACTCCACAGCCATCACAGTCCTGTGTAGGATGGTGAGTGCTGGCAGGGTTGGGGGGCTCCTCCTGAAGTCCATGGTCATCTCCACTGTTTTTGCTGTGTTCAGTTCCAGATAGTTCTGACTGCTCCAGAAAACAACCTGATCAACCACCCGTCTGTAAGCAGACTCATCACTGTCCTTGATGAGACCAATGACTGTTGTGTCATCTGCAAACTTCAGGATTTTAACAGAGGAGTCCATGGAGGTACAGTCATTTGTGTACAGCGAGAAGAGCAGTGGGGAGAGTACACAACCCTGTGGGGCGCCCGTGCTGATGGTTTGGGTCACTGAAGTACACTTTCCCAGCCTCACCTGCTGTTTTCTGCCAGTAAGAAAGGCAGTTATCCACTGGCAGGTGGAGGCTGGTACGCTGATTTCAGTCAGTTTGCTGTGTAATTGTCCTGGAATAATTGTGTTGAAGGCTGAGCTAAAATCCAGGAACAGAATTCTTGCATAAGTTCCTGTGTGTTCAAGGTGTTGGAGGATGAAGTGGAGACCTAGGTTCACTGCATCGTCCACCGAACGGTTGGCCCGATAGTCAAATTGCATGGGGTCTAGCAGGGGGTCTGTGATTTCCTTAATGTGCTTGAGAACCAGTCTTTCAAAGGACTTCATGACCACAGAGGTCAGGGCAACAGGTCTGTAGTCATTTAGTACTGTGGTAGTTGTCTTTTTAGGAAGGGGTATTATTGTGGAGCTTTTAAAACAGGACGGAACAACACACAGCTCCAGTGATCTGTTGAAGATCTTAGTAAAGACAGGTGCAAGCTGGTCTGCACAGGTCCTCAGGCAGGAGGGAGAGATTTCATCAGGACCAGGGGCCTTCTTGACTTTCTATTTTAAAAAAAGTCTCAGCACGTCTTCCTCGCAGATCTTCAGGGCAGGCTGGATGGGTGGCTGATAGTCAGATGGGTGTGAAGTGGTGTTGGATGGGAGCTTGTTGCTGGGCTGTTCAAACCTGCAGTAGAATCTGTTAAGGTCGTCGGCCAGTTGACGATCTACCATTGTCTGTGTAGGTGGCCTTTTGTAGCTGGTGATGTTCTGGAGACACCTCCAGGCAGTTGATGGCTCGTTACTGGACATCATGCGGCTTAGCTTGTTGGAGTAGTTCTTCTTTGCAGCTTTGATGTCTTTAGTTAGGGTGTTCCTTGCCTGGTTGTACAGCGCCCAATCCCCACTTCTATGTGCTACCTCCTTAGACCGGCGCAGCTGTTTCAATTTGGCATTAAACCAGGGCTTGACATTTTTATATTTAATGTGAGACCTGGTGTGAACACAGATGTCTTCACAAAAACTGAGGTAAGATGTCACAGTGTCCGTGTATTCATCCAGGCTGCTTGTGGCATCATCAAAAACACACCAGTCTGTTAAAACCATGCAGTCCTGAAGCCTTTCTTTAGCCTCGTTAGTCCATTTTTTCACCGAGCTGACCACAGGTTTGGCACAGTTGAGCTTCTGTCTGTAGGTCGGGAGAAGTTGAACTAAACAGTGGTCAGATAGTCCCAGTGCTTCACGGGGGACAGAGCGATAAGCACCTTTAAATACAGTGTAACAGTGATCTAAAATGTTTGTTGTTAAGTTTTGCTCTGTTAAAGTCCCCTAAGATGATAAAAACAGAGTCTGTGTGTTGGTTCTCCACGCTGAGGATCTGATCAGCGAGTGCGCTCAGTGCCTCACGCATGCACGCTTGAGGTGGAATGTAAACAGCAACAAGCACAACGGATGAAAACTCCCGCGGACAATAAAACGGTCTACAGTTCAAGAAAAGAAAATGCATTGTGACACTGCTGTTAATACTATACAACTTCCTTTGCTGATTGGACAGCACTAAATCTTGTTCTATAACATCTCACTGGGTTGGAGTCTGGACATTTACAACAACCTCTCTAAATTAAAAAAATTGTCTTGTGTTGTCTCTTCAGGTTACAACACAAGCATTCTATAGGATTAATTTCCACAACCTACAATGACAATGGAAGAAGGTAGTGTGTTGTGACTGATTAACCCTCTTTATGTTGATCTGACAAACAAGACTATTTTGTCCTGACAGGCTTTTCTTGAGTTTTGTGATACTTTGTATTTTAAGATTGAGAGAGGCTGCTCTCTCTCGCCTATTGTTTGTCTAAAATGCAGCTGCTATTCAACTAATGAGAAGACATTGTTCCTGTTCATGATGCCCTTTCAGTCACTTTTTAATCTTGTTTCCTTCACCCGTACTCTTGTTCACGCTCTATAAGATCAGCTGACCTATTCAAAAGATGGGGCTAAATCTCAGGCATGATTGGGGTTTTACAGCAGGGGCCACATAAATTATGAACCTGGTCTCCTTTACATGTTAGTCATACTCCTCGTCTGTCTTCTTTGAAATCCTTGTAAAACACTAAACTCAGCATGACTAGTTTGTTCTTTTCTATGAGCTGTTGTGTATTCTAACAATGTTTTATTTCTATTTCAACTCAATGCACGATTCTCTTGGATTTTTTTTTCCAAGAACTTGAAATAAAAAGAAACACATAAAGGATTAACACTTGTTTTGCTTTTCTTGATGTTTTTCTTTTAAATAATTACCATAACCACATCACAAATATCCTATATGTGCATTACTGGATCAGTGCAGATAAGAAACAAATACTTATGCCACTTGCAGACATTATAACTTTTTTAGACGCTGTATATCCCTAATGTGAAACAGAAATGAACAAGTAATCACAGAAGGTGCACAGGATAAAAACACACTATTTTGATTCACATCTCCCTGCTGCTGTTGTTGCATAAGCAAAAGCAGTTATACCATTATACAGATCTCTTGCAAAGATAACAGTCGAGGTACATCTTGTTCTGCTGAACCAACATCTAAAAAAGCAAATATTTTTCACTCGAGAACAAAGTTCTCCATTGAAAGTGCATCAGCCTACTGCATGTCACAAATCCTCTGATCAGAACTGAATGGCCACTGATTTAAGATGAAGTCTGAAAAGAAGTGTGAAGTAAATGCATTTTATACACCAGTAAGCTTGAAAACTCAGTTCTGACTGAGCAGTCACGCTGATTGGGGTTGACGGTGCGGGCAACTGTGGCATGCAGATCCTACTCAGCAAAAAAAGGCGTCCTGCGTTGTTACACATACCCCAGGCATGTTTGATTTCAGCAAAGGGAGTGGGGGTGGGGGGTGTTCACAAGCTGCAACATTGTGCATTCATCTTTTTCTCTTTAACGACTCCCCTCCTTTTGATGGAAATTCTGTAAATTCTTTGACTGAGTTACTCCTCAGCACTGCCCTCCTGGCCTCGTCTCATAAACACTATATTTTTCACTCAGACAGCTGGTCAATGTTGGGACTGATTGTATTTTTTGCTTTTGGAATTGAGCCATCAGTGGCCGACAGTGATGAAATACAAGATGTTTGAAATAAACTAGTAAAAGTGACACAGAGATCATTACCGTGTTTTACCTCAGTCACCTTTGCCAGTCATAAATAATGTGAAATGCATCCTCTGAGTTCAGGCTAATGGCAGTTAGATTTCTCTTTGTCCCACTGGAAGGGATTTGTCACAATTTTCATACCTGATCACAATCCGACCTTCCTGTTATGCCAAAATAAACAAGTGCTGCTTACACTGTTTTACAGAGATAGTTTCCTTTATTTAGCAAATCATTGTTGAGGATAAACATTTAGGGTAAACTTGTGGCTATCTGACAACTTTTGGAAAGTCTTGGAGCTTACTGTGCCTACTTTGAGTCTTTACTCCTTGGGTATAAACACTGACATCATGTAAAGTGTTTCAGTATTTGTGGATTTGAGAGATGTAATTCATATGTCTCAAATACGTGAACTAAAAACTAGGTTGGGTTGCTAAAAAAACCTAGGAGCAATGCTACATGACACGTTATTACCTTTTGCTTGCAAAGCATCTAAATTTTTGAGCGGCATTCATGGTACTGACCTGCTGTAACATTTAGAAAGGAAATAGGGAGGGCTGTAAATGTCTGCTTTTGTGGAAGTGGGAAGACGGTTTGCAGTTTGCATATCAATGCATTTGAGGAGGTATTTGGTTTGTGAACTATGACCATGTGCAGTTCTAAGCATTCTCAAGTGAGGATTTAGCTAATCGCAGGTGGCTTTGGTCTTTAACCTCCCAAATACCAGGTAGTGAATAGATGAGCATCCGTCCTTCTGTAAATCCTTAACGTCACCATAAAGTCTGTTTAACCGTTTCAGTTTTTGAAAATATTTTTAAAAATATTATTAAAAAGGAAAATCATAAAAGGTGCTGTTAGATCACTGGCAATGAAAAAAGCAAATGTGTAAAAGGTAAAGGTCTGGGTTAGCTGACAACAAAATTAAACTTCTTGGTATTGATGCAAATATATATAAATATTCCCAATGTAATTAAACTAAATAAGCTCTATAGATATACAAAAATTGCTAACATACCTAAAAAGACCTACCGCTATAATATGAAACTCTGCCTCTACAAGTGTTGACAAAGGACAAGTGAATACATATGAATGCCACACCTTCTGGATTTTTAGATATAATGTTTTGCGAAAATCATGAATGATTATTTTGCATCTCAGTTTAAAAGAAAAAAAAAAACAATTCAAAGGTGGACTCATTAAAGCAGAATCTATTATTTTTCTTTAGAAAAGTCCAACAACCTGTCAACATGCTTTTGATCATAATTTGTTCATTATCACCTTTGTTATTTTGTCCTCTGTGTCCGTTCCAGTTAGAAAGCCCCATCAATAAAAACAGGAAGAAAACAGTTTATGAAAGGAACAATGCTTAATCATGATGACCTGTATTTCTAATTTGACAATTGGAAGAATAGAAGAGTATCAACTGAGTTATCAGCTGATATAAAATGAAACAGAAATAGCAACACAATCAGGTGTGCACAGGCTAAGAATGAATCGAGTGGCCAGCCTGTAGCACTAGATTTGATCATACTGTAATTAAAAGAATATAATAATTAAGGAAACAGATAGTATAAAATATGTCTTTAGCTTTGACATGACAACTTCAGAAAGCCCAAAGCTGAGGAGGTGTCATAGGTGAAATTAGTTTTAATTTGGATCCAGAGACCCTTTGTTTTCTGCGACTGTGACACAAGATGCAAAACGCACACATACAAAAAAAGATGGGATTATCCTCCATGGAAGTTTTTATATCTCATATTCCATGTATGACTTCTGAAATGTGTCGATGGGCTTAACAGCACATCTCATTAACAAAAAATCAAAGTAATATGACTATCATTAAATTGTGGCTTATTTAGGAATGCCAGGCTATTCATCAGATGGTATTGATAATTTAATCGTTGAAGAGAGAGGGTCTTTGATAAACACCATAAAAGCCTTTGGCTAGATTTAATTAGCCAGAGCAACTGCTTTCCATTTTCTGTTCACTATATCCGATATTACAGTTTATCATATAGTCAGAAATTTCTCCAAGGGTCATGAAGTCTAATCTGCTTACATTCCCACAACACAGTCTGAAATTAACTTGAAAAAGTACTACTTCTTGACATTGAGAGTATTGACTGTAATTTAGTATGACATTGAAAGGAAATTGTTGATTCTCTTTTCAATAGAGAGTGGTATTATAGTAAAGAGGTTGTATGCAGTCATCAACATACTGATCACTGGAATATATAAAGTGCTCTGCCAAAGTATTCACACCCTCTCTGAAGAAAGAAACAATTTTGTCAAATTACATCAGATTTTACTGTGTTTTATTGAGTGTTTATGTGATACAGAAACCCAAAATGTTGCATAAATGTAAATCACAAAAAAAAATAGTAAGCAGAATCCCTATCAACTACAGTTTGCTTAGGCGCTTTGAGTCTTTGAACATTTTGTAAATGGATTTATGTCTTCTTGGCAAAATAGCTCACACTTACATTGTGTGTGAGCAGGATATTTGAAGTCTTGTTTAGATTTAAGACTGGACTTTGACTAGGCCAGTCAAACACATGTGTAAATATGATTTAAAAGAATCCCATGTGTTTACCGTCCTTATCCTGATGGATTCATAGCCTTTACCGCATTTTACACTTTCTTTCAGCCTCTAAAATGTTTAACTGTACTTTTTTTTAAAGGTCATCCATTATTCCACAAAATCTACTAGCTTCTCTAATCCTGCCGAGGAAAAGCATTGCACAGCGTAATAATGCCACCACAGTATAATAATGTCACCATCCGCACAGTGCCACCAGCAAGTGGAATGTGGCACACATCTTTTTCGGCACACATACTGATTTGCATGTATTCCAAAAACTTACATTTGTCTAATCTGACATGAACACCTTGAGGTTTGCACGTTTTCATCCTTTAAACCTGAAAACCAGGCTTGCTTGGTGCTATTTTATTTATCTAAATTTTCATAAAATCAAGAAGAATTCCAGATATGTAGCTTGATCAACAGATTTTTCCATTTGGACTGTTGACTCTTCGTCTCCTATATAGTAACCATGGGGCTCATGGCTTCCTCTCTGGTGGACAGAAATTTCGTGGTAGCTCCACAGCTGTGTTATTCTTTTTCTTTTTTCGTGTATCTTAATGAAACCTGGAATGTTTCAGGTTGACATTACTTGAAACCTCTAAACACATTTTTTTCTAAGCAGTTAATTGTGTTCCCTGATGTTTGTGACACTGTTTGTCAACTGATGTTCCATAACATACATTTTCTACAGTAAATGTTTGAGCCGAGTTTAATTTAGAGCAATCTACATTTTGCAGGCACTGTAAATAGATAATATCACCCTGGTGGGATGCAATGTTTTAACCCTCGGATAGGAAGCACATTTTAAGAAAACAACAGATTTTCACACTGCTTGTAATATTTCTGTTTAAGGAAAAGGCTCATTTTAATTTTTCATTTAACAGTTCAAATATGTAAAAAATGTCAAAATGTCTTCCTTTTATTTTGTGTTTTGCATGGTAATCTAAATAGCAGCCATTAGTAATATCTAACATATATGTTAAATTATGCATAGGACAATCAGATCTGATAAAAGTATTCCCCTTGTATCAAGAGACAGAGTGAAGGCTGATAATACAGTGTTGCATCTGAATTTCATGTTGCTCTGATGCACATTTCACTCGACAGGACTCTGATAAGCAAAGACGTGGAGAGGGGAGGGGATGGAGGGTTAGCGAAATGTCAAAGAATACAATTAAGTGGAAGAAAGGGAAACAATTTAGAAGGAAAGACATTAGATGGGACACTGACACAACACATATGTTGCTTTTTTGTGGCCAACATGACTCGTGAGGGTTCCCTTCTGTCTGTGAGCACTTTGAC
This sequence comes from Orestias chungarensis, assembly GCA_032876305.1. Classification (NCBI taxonomy): domain Eukaryota; kingdom Metazoa; phylum Chordata; class Actinopteri; order Cyprinodontiformes; family Cyprinodontidae; genus Orestias; species Orestias chungarensis. The sequence goes on along the minus strand of JAVLVB010000433.1, from coordinate 3,697,795 downwards.
GCTGGAATGTCCGGCTGGATGTCCTCATGCTCTTAGGTTCATTAAACCAACAGGTTCTTTGAATCCCCTCAAATTAGTCTCAACAGATGTCTTGTTTACTCTCTTTAGCAGATCCTCAAGAAGCAGTGCAACTGAGCCATGATTAGTTTGCTCTGTGATTTTCTTCACAGAAAAGTCCCCTGTCTAATCTGTGCCCCCTGCTGCTGCTTGGGCCACCAAACCTTTGTGAAACATGGCCCATAAGCTGTTTCCAATGATTAGGGTAGAGGTTTTGGAGCTTTAAATCAGTGTTTACATTTAAAGCTTTAGCCTCAAGTCACACACATTATCAGTGGCCGAAGATAAAGAAACCTATTTTTGCAGAAACCTTTTTTTTGTTAGTCTTCCTTTGTTTTATTTACGGCTATACAAACATCAGTGCTTGCAGTACCAATGTTATTGATGAATGCATTCATTTTACAAGCAAATTGTCATTGTAGTACAGCCAGGATATTAGAAAAGTAGGTCTTTAAAACTCCCATCACTTTAAAAGATTGTTTAGAAAGTTTTGCCACTTAGTATTGCTAATAAAGATGAAGCTTTGATATACTCTATGTCAAAAACAGCACCAAGAAAACTTTCTGGTTGGACTCGTTTATCAGATTATTTATATTTTTAAGTGCCCTGATTTAAGTGGTGCATTTTCTTAGATGTAAGCGAGGAAGGATTATAGTTAACAGAAATGTTTTTGTTTTTTATCACACCTAAATCTTTGAGATGAACAAATAGATTTTTAAATCCGATCTGACATATTTATTTTATAATTCAGGGAGAAAAAGCCTGGCCCTTTGTGAAAATTAAATTTAAACCCGTTTTCAGTCAGTAACAACACGTCAGTCTGTCCATCCGTCCGTCCATCCATCCATCCATCCATCCATCCATCCATCCATCCATCCATCCCTCCATCCAATGTCTATACCTGCTTACCTAAACACAGTCCACCCCTCTGCTGGTGTCTATATTCATTGGTCATTTTGCGGGAGGCAGGGTTCACTCTAGACAGTTTGCCAATGCAACAGAGAGAAACACAGGACAAAGAGTACTAGAGGATAAAATTATTGTTTCTGGACTGTGGGAGAAAGCTAGAGTACCCAGAGTAAAACCCTGCAAGCATGGGGAGAATATGCAAACTTAATAACCTGAATTTAAATGCAAACCAAGGTGAAACTAATTTTACATTAATATTCTTCTTTTTTTTAATTTAGGATGGTTGAGCTGGACTAATAGATTTAAGAAATCTTTTAAGTAGAGCTTGTGTGACAGTAGAAAGTTGACTCAAAGAAAAAATTCACAGTATTTGGTTAAACTGAACAACATATGAAGTTGTGCAGGTCTGGCTTGCATCAAGAATGGTGGTGGTGGAGTGATGGTTTGGGTTGCTATGTTACTTCAGGACCTGAGGGACTTGCAGGAAGGAATGAAAATCTACCAACTTAAGCCCGTTTTCAATTTGTATACCCCAAGACAATGACCAACAACTTTATCTCTGAGTGCTCAGGAAAAAATATAGCTTCTTAAACTCATAATCTCAAATGGTGCTTTAAAAAAACAAACAAACAAACACACAAAAAAAACCCAATAAGGATGTCAAAGATAGTTATTATATTTTCTCTTAAAAAAATAATGAATGTTATATTAGTTTTGATAGATGCTTGAAGTTATTGTGTAGACCATTTGTGTTTAACTTCTCTGAAGCGCCCTGGATGTTAATTGTACAAGCAGGTTTTACTCACTTTGAATACCACATGTTTATACAGATGTTTGCGTGTGTATAAATGCTTTTACTTGGCCTTTTGTGTGGCTTTGTAATAATGCAGGCACATCATGTATTGGCTGGAGTCCTCAACGCAGTTGTCCCTGGTTTGATTCCTGGCTCTGGACTATTTGTTGCATGTCTTCTCTCTCTGGCCTTCGTCCTGTTTTGTTACTGATAAATGAAGACCAATAGTGGCACAAAAACATGAATTTACACCCCCACCCACCATTAAACCTGCCAAACCCGTCCAATCTTTGTTCGTATATAAATCATAAACTGCCTATATCAACAGAAGAAATGCTTCAACTCCTCAACGCTTTACAGACTAGAAACTGGTTAGTTATTCCCAGCCTACTGCTGTAGCTCAGTGAAAATATGAGTAGTCAGATGCCACTTATCAATTAAACACATCAAAAGTGAGAAGTGAAATCTTCAAGTTTATCTGGAAATCAACAAGGAGAGGCTAAGTTATGTGCATATGCTTCCTCATGCCAGTTAAGAGAGCTCAACCTGTAACTGTCAAAAGATGAGAAAAAAACCCCTGAATAATTTCTCTCAGATCTTTGAATCTCATTTTGGTAATCACACTCATCTTGACAACATCCCTACTTTACTGTCACAGCTTAAAAGAGCTGTCATGCAGATCATCATACAGATATCTGACAGGAGCACGTTTTTTATGGAGCAAAGGGTCAAGAATATCAACAAAATAATGAACAGGCATAGATTAATAAAGAAAAAAGTTTAAAAAAACAAGACAATAGTTTAGATTAGAACGGCCCATTAACAGACCAGTTCAAGAAAAGATGTATTTTAAATTTGTTAAAATTCGAAATAAAAATTAGGCATCCTAGAAATATACCCTGAAGGCAGCAGAGATTATCAGTGGGATAGGAGAAGGTGATGCTAAAGATTAACATTCTCCCTAAAAGTACAGATAATATTCATTTTCTTTTACCGTAAATCTTTGAGAAAAGCTCTTTTAATTTTAATAAAAGACATAAGCAGAGTATTATTTTAATGTTAGTATATGTAGAAACTTGCCAGGGAATGTTTTGAAGAATAAAATTACTTGAGGTTTAGTGAAACATTCTTATTTAATTACATTTATTACATTCTTATTTTAGGAACAAGGTAAGGAGGTCCATCTTGAGGGATCTTGGATAAGAGCATCTGCTCCTTCAAACTATAAATAGTCATCCTGATGGGTTCAGATACTTGATCAGAAAACCTCTGAAGAGATTAGGAATTTCCAATTCTTTGGGATTAAAAGGTACTCTACTAATTTGGTTTATTGGTATTTATATGGTTTATGTGTTTTTAATAGTTCAGCTAAAGTTTTGAGCAAAATCCTATTCAGACTGTTGTAAGATCACAAAATTCGATGATCTCTATCCAATTCTACCTAATTTGACTGAAATTAAGTTATATCGCATATAATCGATTCAAATGTTACTTTTTAGTTGGGCAAAGCAAGTGGAAACTTTCTCCAAATAGATTTTCAGGTTAGATTTCAGCCAAAGGGGGTTCCACTAACTGTTTAGTCTGGAGGGGGGAAACACAAATGTATGGCACACTTTTCAGATTATAGTTTATAGTTTAACTTTCTCAAAATAATCCCAGGTATTCAAAATTCAATAAATAAAGGAGAAAAAAGAAACAATGAAATAAATTTTAAGATTTTATCTGTTTTTTAGTTGTATTTGTAAGATCTGTCCTTTCTTCTCCAAACTTTATCACACATATTTGCAAAATATTATTTGTAAGATCTCCATGTTTCTCCTGTGTGAAATCCCCTGTAATTGATAATAACAGACTTTAATACAATCTGACAAGATATGATCAAAGCATGTCATGTAGATCTGTTCCTTGTATTCATTCGGGGAATACCTGGAGATGCTGTGTTTTCTACAAATCTCTTTTACAGCCATATAAATACAGGTTTGAGATATATGCAGGCTAAAATGCAGGTTTGCTGCAGATTCATTTTGTAGGATTGAGCAGCCTGATGGGAGCAGAGGATCCTGATGTTGTGAGCTGAACCACCGTGTTAAAAGCAGCAGGACTATTGAGTGTAAAGTAATACGTAATAATGCAGCAGACCTTGCCACCAGATACTTCCTAGGAGGTCACAAAGGAGATGCCAAGCGTATGCTGTCTGTTATCGTGGTCAGTCAAAATGAGCATGCTGACTGGATTTGCATATTTGTGTCATTATTCAAACAAATCCTTCAGCTTCCTCCATAGAGATGTTGCCAATATGATACGGTAAGTAAATGGAAAATTAAATGAGCAGCACCCGCTTTTTAATCCACTGAAAGAAAACTCCCCTGAAATGATTTACAATGTTCTGCCGTTTTTTTCTTTTACTGATTTTAATAAATAGGCCTACATTTTTCAGTGGCTTGGGAACTGAGTGTGTCCCCCCCTCTCTTTCTTTTCTGTAATTAGTGACCAGAGTGGAGTGCAGCCAGTTTCTGGGGATAAAGCGATTTTCTTGCTGTTAAGAGAGAATAATTCAAACTTGCATGTATCAGCGCTGAGCCCTGGCATTACAAATGAACCTCTGCCTTGAGGCTGCAGCAAAACAGTGACAAAAAAGTTGCAAAGTGCTGATGAGCGACATACTTGCTGCAGGCCTTTGGCTGATTGATAGACGTCATGCTGCTCTTTGTTTTAGAACAGGAGCATGAGGGGAGGAAAATATATTTGTAAAGTTGCAGATCCCTCTATTACCTTATCTTCCATCATATCCAGATGTGAATATATCATTTTAGTCTGTGATGCAATGTCTGCACTTTTATATCTTCGTACTAAATAGGTCATTTTTGATTTACTCATTCACATTTTCCCCCCTTTCAAACAAAAATGCGATTGTATTTTATGGTTCCTTGTTTTTAATAATGAAATTTTTTCAGTAAATTTTTCAAAACACTTCTAATGCCTACACAGATTTAGAATGAAATTTTGATTATATACAGTTTAACAAATTTTTTTGACTCCTGAAGGCAATTAGATTAAACAGATTTAGTTATATCAAATTAATAGCGTCTGAACACATACGCGTGACAGAATTTTAAAATGTTTGGTTTTAAATAAAAAAGATGCATTTTGCTTGCTGGGGTTTGTCCCCCATCTGCATTGCTGCTCCTTTGCTCACCAAAGATGGCTGATTACTCCTACCAGTGCTGCTGCCATTATAAACTCTTTCTCTACAGTCTCTCAGTGCAGATCGTCTGTCGTAATCTTTGTCACTGACCGCTCTCAGTTTCATGCTTACATATCACCGCCTTCACCTGCTTTCTCTCTACACTGGTTTTTACCCTGATTTTGGCTTGGTAGCTCGCTCAATGCTCCTGGAGTCTGTTTACTGTTCCACAGGTTAAGGATCCTTTCTGTATCTGATCCTCTATTTTTGAAACATGGATAGTGTAATGATGTATTTTTATTTTTATTGCATGCCTTATCCATTGCTAGAATTTCCTCATTTCTTGGTGACAGCATTTAAGATTTCCAGTCTTCCTTCTATTTCATCCCACAAGTTAAAAAATCCATTTTGATCAGATGTGTTTTTTCCTTTGCAGTTACATCTCTGAGGATACAAGTTTACGGTGCTACAATTCTCCATGGAGGTGTTCCTGGACAACCAAAACTGCCAGATAATTTCTCCCTTCCTGGTCCAGGAATATTCCACGTTGGATTACCAAACCAATCACAGTCCTATTTGCTTTGAAAGGCCTGGCCAAAAAGTAGACTCCAAGGGGAAGTTGGCAACCACCTTGCATTTTTCCTTTCTTGTCATAAAGATTTTCCTAACCATTCCTTGGGTTTAGACTGAGTTTTAAGACTCAGTAACAAAGCAAAACCTTTTAATTCCCCAGATAAAGAAGAATTTGTGAACATAATAACTTAAAAACAATAAATTAGCAACTATTCTTTTGCGTATCTTTCTTTAAAGTAAAATCTAAAAATGATTTCACTAATTGTTTTTCTTGTTAAGAATTTTTGTAAAAAAAACAACAAAACTTTATGACTTTGTTACATCTAGTTTAGATTATTGGATTAAAAAATCCCTAATCTGATTCAAAAAGTTGCTGCATAAGTTCTTATAATATTTTTCCAATTTATTTATTTATTTTTTCATTGGGATTGTGAGAAGGAGTTTAAAATGTATCTGCCTGTGTGTAAAGCTGTTATTATAGCCTAGCTTAAGCTTATCTTAAAGACCTTAAAGTTGGATATTATCCCAACAGAGCTATTTGCTGTCAGCCTACAGGTTTACTTGTGGCTACAAGTGGGAAGCAGCTCTCAGACTTATTGATTGTGAATTCAACTTCCTGTAAAGATCCATATTGCAAAAAAAAACTTCTCACCTTTTAAAAGTTAGCTCAAAATTTCTCCATATAAAAAACCCTTGGTTTAAATTAGCCTATTATTGACTATTTATATACATATTGCTACAGTCTGTAATGTGTTTACCAGCAGGCATATCTGGGTTTTAGTAGTAATATCCTGAAGTATCGTTTTTTAGTGAGTGCCCAATACATTGTTGTATGTTTTTAACCTCGAAAATGATATGAAGTAAAACTAATTGACAGACTCTCATACTTATCTTTTTCAGTCATTCAGTTATAAATCATCATAAGGAATTAGACCGAAAAATGAACACTAGGCTCCTTAAAAACTGACGAGGAGTGAAAAATGACTTTGAAACCATGTGAGTCTGATCCAAAGGTGGAAGGGCAGATGGGGTTGTGAAAGAAAAGTGAGAGTAGGAGACAAATTTAACACATAGAGGGTGTACTTTCTTTTTACAGCCCCTCTATCTAGTTTAGTTAAAGATCAACTCCACAGAAGAAATTCTTGAGGGAATTGTCAGCAGATCAACACATTTTGGACCAATCACTGCAGCTTCTGGCAGCTTATTATAATCCTGGTGCTATCATTGCCTATTCTTGGACTCCGTCAAGCGTTGGTTTGGATATTTCCCAAATTTTACAGTCACTGAGTCCACTCTCACCGTTGAAGAAAAAGGTACTTCTTTGGAATGGAAGCACAAGTTTGCTTTAGAGAAAAAAATAAAACAAAAAATAAACACTAGAAAACATGTATTTTCCTCTCTTTCCTTCATAACTACATAAAAAACTATAAGCTTAAGTCTATGCATGATAGAAACAAATACCTTTAGATTGATTTTGGCAGTGAATGTCCTTACCTTCTATAACGAGAAGAACATAGATCTTGCAGATTATTGCTTTAAATAAACATTTTTCGAATCTCCAAAATCATTTCAGATAATTGATAATGTGTCAGTACCCTCCTGGCAGGATATTGTTAAGTACATAAGTCATTACAATTGACCCTGGGGCCGCTGTAACTGGAATGTGTTTTCACTGCAATTCAGATGAAACTGCACCGTCTCCACTAATTTCCCCAGTGCCCATGGAGCATCCAGTGAGTCACACCAGCTGTGGAAGTGTCTTTAAACTTACTCTTGACCTTCAGCATATCTGCAGAAACAGTTTATTGAACTTCTTTTATTTTTTGGAACATTAATGTATTCCACACCAATTCTGTTCTTTCTACAATCTGCATTTTTATTGGCTGAAAATTGAGACCTTTCTTTTAATTTCCACCGGTACTGTGAGGCTGTCCTTGTGCGCTATTATTAGCAGCAGATGTTGGCTTCTCAGTTTTCCACAAGGACCTGTGCTCATTATGCCATCCCCACATCAATAAGCTGATAATTCAACTCAGTACTGATAGATGCTTATGTGTGGGCTAATAACCTTTGTCCTGATATGGAGCCTATTGAAAATCAGTAATGTATTCATTAAGTTTGACTTACAAATACTGCAGTTTATACAACCTTGAATATGATAATTTCTCATTTATATTAGGATCACCTCATGTCAGGTCTTTTAGTGATTGGTGGTCATGTGGTCTGTGTGGTCTTTATTAACATATATGTTTGTGTACAAACATATAAACATATATGTTTGTGTTTACCTTGTGCTTACCTTGTTCCTAAAAAAAGAATGTAATAAATGTAATTAAATAAGAATAAATTTCTAAACATATAAATGTACAAATAGAGGTTTTTACCACTCAAAAGTCAAATCATTTGCAGCATTAAATCCCACACAAAATAGCTTTTTTGGTCTGAATTTGTGGTTTTCCAATCAAAGTCTTTGTGATGAAAGAGATACAGAAGTGCTACTGATGCAGAGTGCATGATGCATCGTCATCGCTGCCTCGCTGGACAGGCTGCATTGTTGCGGAGGTCAATTTCTGGGCACTTCCCCCCGTTCTCTGCGGTTGGTCAATATCTCTTGTCAGTCAAAACAAACCAATTTAGAGTTGACAAGTGTACTCCAGCACCACACATCCTCGTACTCACAAAATTGGAAGTGACACACAGTCCTAAAAATGATTTATTGCATAAAAATCTTTTAAGAAACTTCATCTGACAATCACTCCGCAGAAACTAATTAAACCACTTAAGCAGTGTGGAGGTTTTGTTTATACATTTAGAAAGTGTCACAATGTGCTCAATCACTGACAAAGAATTTCGATTTTTTAAAGAGAGATGACTGATTGACCCGAGTCAGCTCATTGACTGTAGTTCGTGTTCAGTTGGACTGAGTAAGGCTGGCTGGGATTCAGTTGAACAACTTAAACTACTTTTCTCAGACAATCAAACAACATTAAGAGATGGCAGTTCAATGTTTTAACTCTTTAGAAAAGTCAAACATATCTTTCTTTTGAGGTACGTATCATTCTACTGTAAATCAGTGTGTAGCTTAGAAAAATCAAACTTATAACAAAAGCTGCATTTCTATATAATATATAGGGAAAAAAAGGAATGCAAGAAGGTTACAGTGTTTAGATGCATCTTGTGATGCAAAAGCGTCATCTCATTTGCTTTAGTTTTCTACAATATGCTTTTGGGAGGTATTTTTCTGGAAGTAGATATTTAGGTGTGTAGCTCTTTGTTGTTTATTTGTTCTTGATAAGGATCAATAAAGACTTGCTTTACTTCAACAGATTGTTCTCCTCTCTTTCCTACAATTACCTTTCAGTTAGACAGAGGCCAGAAGAACACTTGATAATCTCTCATATATTTATTTATTTTACATATATTGTCTGTATTAGGGTATAATGCCACAAATTAGTTTTCCAATTAAGATAAAGATGGAGAAAATAAAATCAAAGTAAAAAAACAAACAAAAAAAAACAAGACAATCAGGGCCTCCTTAAGCAAGAAACATGATCCATACTTAGGATCTTTATAGCATTTTTCAAGATGTGGAAAACGATGAACGTGGCAGAAATTAAATCTAAATAATAGAAAATATCTGTTGTGTTTTCAATTTTTTAGAAATTGTCCTTTTAGTAAAATAGCAAAAGATGAAACATTAGCTTAAAATGTCCCTGGTTAGCATTTCTGACATACACTGGCTCTGCTCCAAACTTTTTCTCTTGTTCATCTTTGAAGCTGCACTTTGATTTGACATTTTATGTGCGATGATGTTGCACTGTGTGATCTGCTTCCTCTGTGTAAATGTGCATCACATAGTCGCCCATAAGACAGCCTCTCAGGGAATACATGACATAAAGTACTGTAGTACTCTGTTCAAAGCGGCAATTTAGGTGCATGCTTAATGGTCCAATAAAAAACTGTGAAATCAGTCACAGATCATCCTCTAAAAAGTTACCCTAGGAAGCAGTCTTGGAAAAATTAAATATATTTTGCAGGTGCCGTTCCCTATTTTAGCTCAAATACAGTGAAGAATAAGAAGGTCAATATTCACAGACTGCTTTCTTTTATCAGCATAATGATTTTAAAAGTGACTTGTGCTACTTCTTCATCATTTCGGAAATGGCTTACAAAAAAAAACGGCCCTTCAATTTATACCCTTGGTTTGAAAAAAGTACTTACTTCATATCTAGCTGTATAGACAAAGCAAATCCAGTGTGACTTCCTTGCATATCGGATTACTTGGGAAAGCTTTGGCTAATGTATTTCTTTGATTTAGCTACACTGGTAGGATAACATAACAGATTTCTCAGGTTTGACTTTTTAGTTTAATCCTTTTTTTCTGCTTTTTAAAAAGTATCAGATTTGTTATAAAATAAAAATACAGTCAATGGCTTTTTTTCGTTTTTGTTTCTTAAAAGCAATTTAGCAACTCCATAAAACCTCTTTATTACTATTTGTTAAACTGTGGTTTGCTGTGATCAACATAAAAGCGATGTCTTGAATTCTGCATTGAATCTAACATATCTGGAAATTTGATTTCACGCCTGTGTTACCGCTGCTTTGATTAAGCTTTGAATAAAGGAAGTAAAACAGATAAGAAATGGATTTAAAAAAAGTTCACTTAGCTTTTAAGTAATAATCAACACTTGAGAGACCATTAGGAGGTTTTCTAGTTGGTAAACACCAACTTGTGTCTCCACAACAGCAGGCTTGCTGTCAATTCTTGAATAATCACGGAGACTGTAATTTAAAGAAAAACAACAACAAAAAAACAGAAATTGAGTGTCTCGGCTGGCTGACTGCAATACTGAACGTCCAATTGTAAAGATTCCCAGAGGCAATCTGTCTTTGTATTACTGTGTGATATCTGCTAAACTGTAAACAACCATTTTATTTTTTGAATTAGCTTTGGTGCTGGCATACATGAGCCTTATTAGTGTGAAATATCCAGATCCTGAGAGGCTTTCTGCGCTCCCGTGAGCTGGCACATCAGGGTGATAAACCAGACAATGTTAATAACAAACAGGGGATTTAGAGACTGAAAACTGGCAAACTGGTTTATATGAACATATGCCGCTGCAGTTAAAAAAAAGAAGATAGTTGATCCAACTTAAATAAATCGCTTCAGTTGTTGACAAGTGCTTGTATTATGTTAATCTAAGCAAAATTTCTTCTGTTTTTTAAAATATGTTTTAATTAGACTTGCTAAAATTAAATCCTAAATTGACCTTTGGTGTGTGTACAAGCAGTTGAAATTACTTTCTTCACAGGATTTCTGGGCCCTCCCTTACAGATAGGGTTGGAAGCTCGACTATCCTGGTGAGACTCAGAGTCGAGCCGCTGCTTCTTCACCTCGAGAGGAGTCAGTTAAGTTGGCTCGGACATCTGATTGGGATGCATCTTGGTTGCCTTCCTTGTGACACACTGGAGGGTTTTTGTTTCTCGCATGAGCTTGGAACGCTTTGGGATTACCCCAGACAAGCTGGACCAAGTGACTTGGGAGATGGAAGTCTGGGTTTCCCTGCTTAGGCTGGTGCCCCTGTGACCAGACCTCAGATCGATGAATGGATCCATAAATACAAAAATTATTTTGCCATTATACGAAACGATTCAATTTTCATAAGCAAACTGATGTGAATGTTTAAATTATTAATCAATGTATAATATTTTAAACACAAAGCATTTTTCAGTCAGGAGTGCATTGCAGATTAGTTGTTCTGCAACTTCAAATATTGAATTCTCAGAGTGACTTTTTCTTTGTTGTCCCAATAAATACAACTAATGCTGAATATTTGACGAAGGAGATTTTTTCTAAATGCTTATCATGTCAGTGTAATAAAATATTGTTTACAGTTAGAGAAAGAGATGTCATTCCTTATACAAGAGCTATGATTTTTAATAAATGACTATACCAAGACCATGTTTTTTTTCCCCCCTTCAGAATAACCACCAAGGCTCAAAAAGACACCTAAAAATAAAGAAATTCACATTCCACTCCCAAGGGGAAAAGCCCAGGTTCAAATTCCTCCAGAGCCATCTGTTGATGGTTTTGACAACTGTCAACAAGCACGGTGCTTTAAAGGGCCACAGCCCTGCACATGGAAAGTGACTGAAGAGGGATGGTCAGCGGGTGAAAAGTGTCAGGTCATGGGCTTCTCACCATGTATGCATGTATCTCACCAGCTGACAACGATAAAGTCGTGCACTTTAAGAAGGAATCCTGATGATAACGTTGTTTAAACAAACCTTAATAACACTGTTATGTGTCGCTTTGGCAAATTACATATAAAAAGGACTTACTTTGGCACTCACTGCAGCAATGCATCACTTCAAATATGATAACAAATTTAGAGCCATCTCTGTATCTGCTATTTTTGGGGCCCAAGCTGAGTCAATCCGACTCAACTTCACCTAGAGGAAGGTTGTTGTCTTCACATTTTTGTTAGCCACACATCATTATCCCTCGGAGTGGAAGTTCCCAAGTCCTTACTCTTTATATAAAGCTGTATGCTTTAAAGTATTGTGTATGTATTACATCATAATATCAACGTTTTAAATTTAAGATAGCTTGCATATTAAATTGCCAGTGAGAAATGGAATCAAGAAAAATGCAAGGAAACAGTGCTAACAACGCCTAAATCAAAGAGCAACATGTATTAACATTTAACATTTAATATGTTGAAGTCTAATACAGTTACCTTTCTCTTTACTTTCCTCAGCATGCTTACAGTTCCTACAGATCCTGATCATCAGGACATGTTGCAGACGCAACTGTTGTTTTCTCATTTTTACAGTTTGTAACTCCGAAACGTCAATCTGATTATGATGCTTGTTGGACTCCTACCTTCTCCATATGCATCACCTTGAGGAAACCGTAAGGCAGATGCAGAAAAAAGTGAATGCACTAGAAATACCTTGTACCCTGGATTTCCACTTGGGTTATGTTTCTCCTTATGTATATATTTTGTTGATGATTGTACTTCAATCTAGTTTGACTTTAATGTTACAATCTAGACTCTGTTATCATTAGCTGAGGAATGTAAAAGATTTGTAAATAACGAGTCAAACCTCTACATGATAGGTTTTGTTGTTCCTCCCATATTTCTGCCACTAACAGACAAAAGGTTTTGACAGGACTAGATTCCAAAACACAGTCATAAAGCATATTTCTACATAAAATATGTTGACAGCCAGACGGCAGGCTTGAAGTGCTCATTATTTAAGATGAGGCCGGAGCAAAGTGCGATTACTTTAAGTGCACTGGTTTCCTGGGTCACTTTCGGTGGCTGAAGAGAGAGCTCATAACTCAAGACCCAGTCATCCATTTCTCTCTGCTGCTAGTCCTCTATCAGATTCTGTCTATATCTGCCTCTCCGTCTGATTTGGCTTTCTCATTTCCTCTGCACTGCCAGGTCCTGCTGAGGCCAGAGACAGCCGTGTGGATTTGAGGGCTTTGAGCCAAGCATCCCTCCCAGGGAAATTACCTCAAGCTTGCTGGGTGTTTAATGAGGTTCGCAATGATTTATGCTGCCTTATGTACAGCAAATAGAATCAGGGACCTATGTATTGGCTCGTTACTGAATAATTCAACCCTCTAATTCCACCTTGGATACATTTCAATGATGTATTGACAACATTGCAATGTCCTCTGTCTATTGTGCAATTGGGAGAGAAATTAAAGCTGCACCCAATCAACTTTGTAGATGACTGTATGAATCTTATTTTTGAGTGAAAAAGATTGTAGACTCAACGTTCCCCTGCATGCTGTCGCTGGTTCTTATGGGAAATAACATCTTAATGCAGCTTTTTCCACTGCATTGAATACAGTGATGAAAATTCTTAAGAGAAACCTAGATTAGATATTACCAGCATACCAGTGGCCCCACTATTTGTTTAGTTTTTAATCTGTTGAAGTTTTTAGGGTGTTAATAATATGACATGCCCCTTGGTGCATGCTTTCACTCGCATGTTCCCCTGATATCTTTATCAGCTTGGTGACTGGTGGCTATATTCTTGCTGTAGATAGCGCCTAGCAGCCTGAGCTGTGTGTCTGAAAACACTTTCTATGTTTGGGGTTGCTGGGGAGAGATTATCTAGGAACAGGTCTGCACCTTTTTCCCTCTCAATTTAGAATCAAACAAGTCTATCAACACCTCGGTTAATAACACTTCTCCTATCAGCCAGGTTTTTTCGGTCGCTTTAAATTAGACTTCCTCTTATTGACCAAGAGATTTGAAAGAGATCCTCCCTAGTTCCTCCTGGATGCTGGAGTAACTGCTAATCTATCAAGGACTAAAATCAAAGTTTTAAATCTAGGATTATTTTGTCAATAGGGCTTTCTAAAAAGAGGTAGACACTCTTAAACTGTATTAAAAAAAACTCACTGTCAAATTAACTAGTTTTTTGACTTAGAGATAGAAGTGAAGCTAATTTTAGAGGGATGTTTGTTTTACTTTTGAATACTGGAAACTATCCCCAATATCAGAAACCTTGCCTAATAAAGCAGCTGCAAATGTCTTCTGTTATTGGATTCTAAAATATATAAATAGGATGTGATTAACAATACATAAAGAAGATTTGAGGGTTTTCACTATATTTCTAAGTTACCCTTTATCTGAAAGGTGGCATTGGACTAGCTCTTATGAAAACATCGCCTGCATTCTCAAAACATGTTTACTTACCAGACTGGAGTATTTTTAGCTCCGACAAGTGATAGTTAGCTCTGTCACTTCAACACTGAAAACTCTGGGTTTAATCACACTTGGAGTTTTTCTACAGGGAGTTCGCATGTGCTCCCTGGGCTGAGGCGTGTTCTTCCTCCACAATCTCTATTTTTCTCACACAGGCCAAACAATGCATGCCGCGCTAATTAGTGATACTAAATTAACCTTTACAACTAAATGGGTGTTTGTCGGCGTCAGGTCAGTATAGGATGGGCGACCAGTCCAGGAGTATTCTGGCTCTCATTTCCATGAAATCAATGATACATAAGATAAGTTTATTTAAAAAAACAAAAAAACAAAAAAGAAATTAAAACCCCCCCGATGAATGTAATGTAGCTTGTCACTGAAATAGCTCTGATGGACATAAACCAAACCGGCTTCTCCAGTCTGCTGCCACATGGAGCAAAATTTAGCAAGTGTAAAAAATTTATGGATTTCCAGCATATTTCCCCCTTACCAATGTTGCAATTGTAACTGATCGCAAATTAGACTATTGAGAACAGATAATAATATCTTATTAAACCTAAAAACGGAACAGTGTGTCAGTAGCAAGTGTTCGGAAACCCTTGAACGGAGCCATATTGACTTCCTTGCCGTTTTCCAGTTTTTATAAGCTAACAATTATAAGCTAACAAATTGCTGACTAGTGCTTCATCTTTAATTCAAAGACATAAGAGATGTTTCAGAGCTCCTTGCCAGAAACTGTGTGAACCTATTTCCTAAGATGTTAAGAACCTACATTTAATACTTTGTGCAATTTTTTAGTTATGAAGATGTTTCCACGTATATGAATCAAATTGGTTTTTATTTAAAACTTAAAAACTATGTGTCATGAATAAAAGCTGTTTAAGGACATGGCTTTTTAATATTTCTTTTTCCCTACTTTGGATCCTTTACTCTTATTATTATCACTGCTCAGCAAGGAGCCAACAGGAAAACAACGATTGTCCAAAATATCAGGCTTTGTTCATGTACAGTATGCCGACTCTGAATAGCTCTTCAATTTGCCACTGTGAGCCTCCAGGGCCCGTAAACAAGTGCAACTCCATTCACAAACACACAATCTGTGAGCATAACCCCGTGTCTATGTGTCCATGCACAAATGCCACGAAGCTTCCACCTGTTTTCACAGCTCAACACCACTGAGCTGTTGTTTTATTTCCCTATAAAGCTGATGTGCTAGTCAAACTTTCCCTCATAGATGCACCGCTGCCTCTCTAAATACTCATATTAATGCATGCTTTTACATTAATATAACGGAACACATGTTCCAAACTCTCTGAATCACATTTTTATAAACTGTCTCAGACTTTTGTGGATTATTTCCCCCTAGCCGGTTGATGTTTGTCTCATGTAGACTCAACGTAAATATGCACTTGATGGACAGGCGAAGGCGGACAGCTTGACATTATCTGAAGATAACGTTAGGCATCTGCAGAGGTGACAGAAACCAAATAGACTGATGTCACCAGTCCAGTGAATATTTCATGCTATACTGGCAGACTTTGTCCACTGCAGCAGTCAAACATCCTAGTTCATAGTTAACTCGTCTGCCTCGTTGTCACCCCTTTTCAAAGGAGAGCAAAAATAAAGGATATTGGCTAATTAAAGGTCATTGCTATTCACCTCCATTATTATTCCCAATTTGTCCTTACGTTGGCAGCTGGCTGGGCATTGTTTCATTAATTTAGAATGAATGGTAACAATACACCACATTTATTGGTATTACAGGTTAGGATGTCTAAAAAAAACACATGTGTTTTTTAAAGATTATCAAAGTTTAATAAAGAATGTTTATTTTGTAGGTAATGAATTCTGACAAAGACAACCTTCTATAACGTGGAACAATGTTGCAGAATAAAGACAGAGGGGTGTTTGATCATTTCTCTTTACGTAATCTCTCCAGGTAATGCAGAATCTGCTTAGGTTTGCTTTTATTGTATTTTTTTTAGGCGCACCAACCAGGTCAGAAGATTGAGATAGCCGCAGCAGGACTTTATTTTTGTGGCCGAGTTTGTGCATGTTTGTTAAAGTACAGATAGACTTTAGCAACATTCATATGTTCACATTAAATTACCTTTCAGTAAAAAGCTTTGTGTTTTTTTCTTGTTTTTACTTTTTTGCCACCCTGTTTACTGTGTGGCAGGACAAACATTTAACTTAATGGCCTCTAGCTAAAAGGCCTTTACTTCATTTCATATTTATACTCAGAGAATATAAAATGTTGCATTATAAATTACTTACAATGTACCACAATAAACGTAAAATGAAAGACTGGATAAAAATATGAAATGATGAATGCATGCGAGTGTTAATAAAATGCAGCTGAGGGATCAAGTGTGCGTATATTACCAGCAATAATTTACTTTTGCCATATTACCATTTATTTATTTACGCCAATATTAGATGAATAGCGCAACATGGAAAAATGTTGTCTGGCTTTCCTTATCATCACAATGTGACTATACTGACTGAGCTGTAAGTTTAACCATTCACATCAGCTTTATTGGCCAAGATTGTGAGCACAAACAATAAATGTTATTTTAGTTGTTTTTTAAGTGCTCACAATGTACAGACAAAAGTATAAACCCCCAAAACCATGGTGGACGGTTGATAAGAATAATGTAGATTAATTTGTCCTGAAGAAAACGTAATAAAATAGTAATAACCATTATTACAGCATCTATTTTATAGAAAAAGGTTTAAAAAAAGAGAGCAATATCAACATTGTTTTGTGGATTCATTTATGATTGGATGGTTAGGCAAGTAAAAGGACAAACAAACATATGTGTAGTTAGTGAAAATATACTTCATTATGTCTTCTTCATCAATCAAATTCCTTTAACATTTTTGATTGAAAGTGAACACATTCTTGGATCATTCTTTGAGATTTAACCTATGGTTCCAAATGAGGTTCTGACCAGCAGTCTTACATTTAAGTCTGATCTTTCATGTACTTCATCATCAGTTTTAATATACAGTAATTGCCACCCCACTGCGATCATAAATCCTAATTAATCAGACAGTGGAACACTAAAAAAACACATCTTTTCACATGTCTTCTGATGTATTGCACCTCCTGCAGAGGTTTAAGTGTCATCTTGGGGTTTAGTTTCCTGAACCATATGCAGAAGTTGGGAGGGGTCACGCCTGGAGGAGGTTATTAGGTGTTCAAGTAGATTGGTAGAAATATTCCCAGAGATGAACTTAAAACTGTAAAAAGTGTATTGTAGGACTGAGACTTGTTCTGGTTTGGAGTGAGAATGATGGTTTAAAAACCAAATAGGAGTATGGAAATTGAGCTTTAGGATCCAGATAGGGTGAGTGTCAAATTGTTTCACAAGAAGATCTTGAAATTTGACTTAACTTGGGTACGTAGAAGTAAACTAATATAAACTTTTAATACATTTTTAAGGCAAAAGGAGAGCTGGTGGCCAAGAACCAACAGCAAGGTTAATTATCCGGCACACTGAAAGTTCTGCAGCTCCTTAAATCCTCAGCATGCTGATGAGGCTGATGGGATTCAGCTGCGCAGGCTCAGAGACATAATTTTTGGAAGAGATATCTCTCTCACACAGAAAACCCAAACTCAGCAGAACCCTTGGCAATATTATTTATTGCTGTTGTATTCGATGGACTGAAGTACCTTTTTAACTGCCGTGCTTGTCTGAGGGTCGTTGTCTGTGCCTAAATTGGAGCGAGCTCTGCACTCGTGAAACATACAATAGCAGAAATATATCCTATATTGAAGTAATAGCTTTATTAATCTCAAACTTCATTCCTTGACGCTTGGCGTCCTGTAACTTTTACACGTCGCTCCAATATTAGCTTATTAGCAGAGCTCTGTATGCTACTGAAGCCGTCTATCCATTTATTTTAAGTGTGTAAGGCAATTAACATTTTTAAAAGCTGCAAGACATTGGCCAACAAGAGTTTGAGACCACTGGAAAAGTCAATTGTAGAAATGTTTTTTTTCTTTATTCTGATGGTCTCACCTCCTATTGGGTTGTTAATGAAAGCTTGCGATCGGTTTTGTACAAAAACACTATATTTACATTTTTAAATACTTAAGGTATTATATACTTTGTGTCCTAAATGAAAACAAATGCGAATGCACAGACTCTTAAAATCTATTCTAAATTTGACAGGGAGCCAATGAATGGAAGCTATTTGTATAGAATAGTTCAGAAATCACCATAAATATATGTTTCACAAGTATATGTAAGCAAAAGGAGTAATCCAAGTGAGTAATTAAAACTGTTACAATGCCAGTTTTTATACTTCTAAAAAAATTATGTAAAATAATTTTCTTAGTACTTATTATTTTGCAATTTTAAAGTGAGACGTGGAATATTGAGCAACTATAGAGCATAGCTCTAAAGACAAGAAAAAAGGTTTTGACTAAAAGTAGTTTTTTTTTCACTGTGAAATTTTAAAAGTATGAGTAAATTTTTAGCCAATATTTCTCTGCAGATCATTAACATTTCTCTGGTGAATAGTGTGACAGCTGGCAGAGGAGAAGACAGTTTTTGTTGCTTTTTTTTCCCTCTGGGAAAGGATCATACCGAAACGATGGCAGAAGGTCATCAGAAACTATATTAGATTGCTCGTTTCTCCTCCATGATAACTTCACAAAGAGCATTCCCCTCTGTAGATTTTCCTTGTCAGTGGTACTGAGGAATCCTGTGTAAATTGCCACCGTGGGTATAAATAGGCTGACAGCCTGGCAGGGCCAGGTGGTTTAATCTGCCTGTTCACTGTCCTGCTTGCTGCCTGGCATGGTGCTGAGGCTCTGAAGTGGATGTTTACCCCACATTCACAGTGACCTTAGATTGTCCACAGATGGCACATTTCCCCTGCTCTTTTTTTTTAAGAATAACTGACTTCAGTCTCTTCAGAAATGCATATCTCATTAAAAAAAGTACCACGTTTAGAGCAGTTATTTAAATTCATGTAGAAATGACAGTGTGTTGCTATCCTATAGCAGCTAGGCTCATTCGAGTCATAGGTGATTGTTTCAGCAACCTTGACCTTCTCATTGATTATCCTCATGATTATCCTCATAACCAATTTTAAAAAGGTCACATTAGTGGGTGAAAAATTATGTGTATTGTGTAACTCTCTGTTTTACAACACAATAGTCTATTGTACAGTTAGGAGTTTGTTAAATACCAGAGTAATAAAAAAATGCATGTGTAACTGAATTTTATATTTATGTACAGGATTGTTGCTTTTGCACATGGTTAAGGTTTACTAGACAAATAAAAACAGGCAGCTATTACCTAAAATAAATAACAAATGTAAAGAAATAAACTGAATGCATTAATTTTCCTATTTAAACGTTTGGATTAGAAAAAATAGAATTTCCTTTGTAATTAAAAGCACATTTTGAAAATAATAACTTTAAACAGTTAATAAACATACTTCATTTGCAAATGTTTCTGAATTAAAATTGTTTCTTTTATTGGTTTCATTAAATATTGTAACCTTAAATTTCATGTTTAATTAGCTGTAATTGCTAGATATTTCTAACGCTTTGCAAAAAATAAGGACTTAGCAAATGGTCTGTGATGTTTCACTTAGTAAATTGAGTTATTAAATTTTTTTTATCTGAATAATTGTCACATTTATCAAATATCAGGTATGTATTTTCTAAATGCCAGAATAACTATATATATATATATATATATATATATATATATATATATATATATATATATATATATATATATATATATATATATATATATATATATATATATATATATATATATATATAT
>JAVLVB010000433.1:3594946-3677634 GCA_032876305.1 Orestias chungarensis | reverse complement strand
AATTTTAAAGAAATCCAAACATTTACAATAGGACTTAATTACAAATCCTTGGAAGAGAAAAGAAGGAGAAACCTGTGAAGGATGAAAGACTAAATACTGAGCCACGAGTGTATAATCCTGCAGGTAAGGAAAATCAGGTTATTGATGAATGCTGTGCAATGGATCAAATTTGGAAGCTGAGGGAAGGTCAATAATAAACACCAATAGGGTAAACTTAAGGACGAGATAGGGAAAAACAAGAAAACTAATCTGTAAAGACAATTTAACAATAAGAGGAAAACAAAAAACAAGCTGAGAAGAAATTACCTTATATGGCAACACCTCAAAATAATTGGACACATAGAAATCACCTGAAATAACAACATTTAAAGAACAAAATAAATAGAAAGGAAATGATCAAAACAAAAACCCACATGAAAGTCAAAGCTCAAACAAACAAGGATCATCACAGATACAGTTCCTTGTAACCTTTTGTTGATTCCTGTGGTGTCTCTATTCCCATTTAATGATTTGAACGGATGAATATGGCACCTTTGGGTATTTGCACCAAAGGATTAACCAGATTCATCGTGCCTGATACTTCACTACATAATAACATAGACCATACACGCTAGCTCTTAGGCATTGTTGAGTTGAAAAACAAAAAACCCTCATTTCAACTGGTTATTTTAGGAACTTTTCTTAGTAATAAAATTAAGCTTAATGGAACTGTTTTACATGAGATCGCAGCATCTGTTGCTCTGATATATAAAACTTACATGAATCATTTTCTTAGAATAAAATGAGTCTCAAGGTTTTTCAGAATAATCAAACAAAGTTAGATATTTCTGGACCTTTTTTTCCCTGCCATTTATGTCCTTAACTAAAGTTGGTTTTCCCTCTTTTTTTCCTTTAATTCAGCATAACTGTAGCAGATTGTAAAAACTCTGAGTCCTTAAATAGAGAATTTGTCATGATCCGGGTTTTTTGTTTGGTTCAGTTCATTATTATTTTGTTGTTGTTATCATTATTTATATTTGATTAAAGTTTTTTTTAGGTTATTTTCTAGTTTGGTTGAGTCTTATTTTTTTCTCCCTAGCCGTCTGCTCTCTCTTTCTCCCTTTGTGTCTGTGATATGTGTAATTTGTTCCCTGTTAGTTTGCTGTTTTATTTAGTTGCTTTGTTTTACTTTATCATTAGCTATATTTTTCTTTAGGTTATTTGTTTTACTGTGGTTTAGTCCTTGTTTTTGTTATATTCTGTGTTCTCTAGTTTCCCCTGCTCTGTCCCTCTTCCTTCTGTGTTTTCTCTCTCTTCATTATCACTCACCTGTTGTAGTATTTTTTTCGGATAGAGCTTGGAACATCATCTCTAATGCTCCGGTACTTTACATAATCTATGCCTTTTGGAGCCTGCAAAATCAACAAACATTCAGTGTCTGCAAAGACCAAGTCAAAGTTTGATTCCTTCTTGACCCATATTCCTCAGGTCTGCATGTTTATTTACATTTCCAGAGGTTGCAATTTTAAAATCTGTCCTTTCCCTGTCATTTTATGTGCAATATACAAGAAGCTAAATTTCATACAGTAAACAAAATTTTAGTGGTCTGTTAAACACAATCTTATCCGCTTCTGGGTACTGGCGCTGGCTGCAAACTGAACAGTGACAAATCAACATCTAATTTACCAAGAAAACATACTTCCTGCCTTCTGCAGAAAAAACCCAAGTACGAAAAGTGGGGTTGACTGCGATAAAAAAACAATTTATTTGATCTTATGTAAGTCTGTTTTGTGTTACAGTGGTTGATGTCTGTACTTTATAATATGTTTATGCAATTCATGGACACTTTTACCATAAAAATGGTATATAACAATAAAGTTAATATCAACGTGAACAAAAAAAGCTACTGTTTTTAAAGGTAAACCCCTGTCGACCCCTGTCCACATAAAGTCAGGGGCATTTACAGAAGGAAGTGCAGAAACAGTGAAGTGGAGAGTGTTGTGAATTGCAGGGAAGTGCCCATAGTATGTAGGAGATGCTGGAGACAAACATGGACACTCCTGTTCCGATAGTGCTCAGTAGATCATTGCACCATTGTAATGTAAAGTCTAGATGGTCTGGAATGTCTTGAGTGTGGTTTAGGCACTAATTGCTGTCAATACTGAGAATTATCCAGTCATGACACAAGCATTTACGAGGGCATGCAAGTAGATCACGTTCTCCCACCGTTTAGTTTATTTTCGATTGTTTGTTTATTTACGTTTGTAGTCCCCGCGTCCCGCCTCCATTCCATTGTTTCCATTACAGTTCTGCTTTTTCCCTGTTCCGTTTCCGCTTTGCCTTTGTTCCGGTTTTTATTCTGTTCGTTATTCTTCCCCACAATAAAATATTTATTCCCACAATTTCACCTCTGCTCGAGTCATTGATCGCAACCTGACAAAATTGTACAAACATATTGTTATTATAAACCCAGGTGTTTCACAAAGACATCGGAAGTTTGCTGTATAATTAACAAAAAACATCATAAAGACCAAGGAACACAGCAGACAGTTCAGTTATTGACCACTAAAATCTCTTAACAAATGCGACAATAATGGGATATTAACAAAGGTTTAAAATTTACTATCAGCTACTGATAATACAGGAAAATGTGTTTCTATACAATTTAGATGACTGCAAGGAATATAACTTTAGTGCAGAAGCTACCCCAAGCACATGGTCAAAATGAGAAGTATAGAAAAGTTCAGTATTTTGCAAAGTTGTCAAACAAGATTGACTTGCTACACCTCCTGGCTAATGGCATCCTTGGACCCAACAACAAATTACTTGGAGAAATTAATAGTTTTCGTCCTGGTTTCATCAGTTTTTTCATTCCGTCATCGTCCCCCACCCCCTATGCTTCCATCTGTATTCCTGTTTATGTTCTTCCACTTTCCATTTTTCCTCCTACCACATCCTTTATCTTTGCCATACCTGGAGGCCAGCTTGTCGCCAGAAGACATGTTGATGTCTAATGGTTCGGGGAGCGTTTTTCACCCCTTAACGCCTGCAGAAAACAGGAAGCCTGACAGGCTGCTGGGAGAACAGAGGGAGGGTTTATCTGGGCAGACAGACCTTAACTCTCTATCACTATGTCAATGGAGACTGCAACACAGAGCACATTGCTCCAGAGCCAGATAAGACCCAAGTCTGAGGAACACTTATGACTCGACCCACTTACCACAGTGGATCAGGCAGACCAAAGACAGCACACGACCAACTGCTTTCACTATTTCTCCCTTCATCTTGGCTAACAGCGAAACCTGTTTTATTTCCCAAAATACCTGAGTTATCAGACAAAGCTGCTTATTATTACTGAATAATGCAGGGGTGGAAAAATATTTCTGATCATATCTTTAATCTTCTTCACAAAGGCTGGGGAGTCTGTGGGGCCCTAAAATTAAAATTGTGAGTTCAATAACTTTAGGTGTGCTCACGAGATGTCATAGTTCAAGTCAGTTTTTTATACATATTTAGATTTTA
Organism: Orestias chungarensis; assembly: GCA_032876305.1. Taxonomy (NCBI): domain Eukaryota; kingdom Metazoa; phylum Chordata; class Actinopteri; order Cyprinodontiformes; family Cyprinodontidae; genus Orestias; species Orestias chungarensis. Next base: position 3,674,133 of record JAVLVB010000433.1, on the reverse strand, counting down.
CCTCATAGACGTATGATTTCAATCGGATTGCAAGCAAGCTTCAATTTGAATGAATTCCTCAAGGTACAGGAAGTGAGGGATAAAATGTTCTATGCTCTCAAAATGTTTAGAGTAGTTTTCTTACTCTAAAAAAAATGAGTGCAAATTACTTAAGGGATAAAACTTCCTGTTTACTCTTTCCTGTGCAGCTGCACAGAACATTTGGCTAAATTGACTGAGGGGTATTTGGAGAATGGGTCAAACAGAGTCAATACTTCCTATAAATACCAAAATGGCTGCTATTCCTCAAAACTTTAATAATCAGGACCTAATGTGTCTGTTTTTAATGAGAACTGCCAGTATTTATATTTATAGAATTATTGCCTCAAGATAACAGCAAAACTCATATTCCTACAGAGTCGTGTTCAATATTTTGGTTTAGCTATTCTTTAAACAAAAAAGGAAGTTATCCCCTCTTTCCTGGATTGTTTTATTCAAATGATTGAGTCCTTAAACATCAAGCCTATTGCCAAATTGCCCTTGACACAGAAATATGTTGTTAGCTAGGATAATGTGGTGCCCATTATTTTAGGCTCCAGCATTCTGCCAGAATGCAGGATTATTTGCCGCCTGCATGGCGGCGGCAGCTGCACAGTTAGAGAACACAGAGCATCGCCACCATTATGCTCCCAGTGTCAAAAAGGGGAAATTGTGGGTTATACCTATGACCTACTGAAAATACCTCTTTGCCTCCTGGTATATGTGGGATTTAGAAAATCAACAAAATTAAACGATGCAAAACCTTCAAATTAAATAAGTTACAGCATTTAAGACATTATGTGACATTATGTGAACTGTCAGATCAGATTTATGGTTGTTACCTCAAAGTAATAGGAGAAAATTAATCAATAAAGTAAATTAGGAACAGCTATTTTAGACGCATGGATTTGGGAGAAAAGTTATTGTTAGAGCATAACTAACAGAGAGAGGGACAGAAATTAATCTGATTTGGGCGACCTCCTTTATAACTCTCTGCTGATTATGTGGGGTGTGTGTGGGGGGGTGGGGGTTGGATGACGATGTTACTGGGAATGAGATATGCTGCATTCCTTTCCTTCTACTTGTTGTGTGTGTCAGCATATTTGTGGCTGCGCTTGTCTGGCAAGAAATTAACTTAGTCACAGAGGACTGAAACAATGGCGGGCAGGAATTGCTGAGCCAATTGCCTTACCTCAACAACGGTGAAGCCATTCTGCTCCATCAGACCACTTAATAGCTTTGGCTGATGCAGAGTTTGAAAATCCATCAGTCAACAAGGCCAGACGGAGATGAGCAGCCTGCTCATCCACAGAACCAATGGGGAGAGGAAACAATCATCTTGGCCTCATCACAAGTCCAGGTTTTTCGGTCTCAGACCTTTCATTCAAAATTAGATTGGGACTGAGCAGCGAACAAGATGGCAGAGGAATGTTTTACCCTCTTTCGGCTGAACTGTATTGCTGGTTGCATGACCTCTCCAGACCAATCGAAGCTGGTCAAAGTGAAAGTTTTGACTAGTAAATATAACAAACATACAACTTGCAATTGCCCAAGAATCTTTTTTTTGAGGTATGTTAACATAACTTTTTATATCACCATTTTTACAAAGTCTATTTGATACAGAGAAAAATTAGAGGAAAAAAGTTATTAGCAATAGCTAAAAATGTTAAAAGTAACCTACTTTGGAAAGAAACAAGATTTCATTTTTTAAAGTTAATTTCAGAACTGAATAGCAAAGAAAATAGATGTTTGCTTCTCTTGCTGAGTTCTTGATCTGAAAATATTAAGCCTGTATCTAAAGATCTGGGGCATCTTGATACATTGCAGATAGGAAGCACAATGAAATAAAATAAGGTCAAATAGAAATTAATGTCTTATAGATAAACTTCCACACATCTGTTCGTCAATTATCTACACTAAACATTTTTTTTCAGAAATGCAAGGTTTGCCTACAAAAGATTTTAATACCAAGCAAAAACAAAGACAGTCTGGAAACTTAAGGATGGGAATAATTAATTCACTGTTTACGTCTCTGGCAACATTTTTGAAAAATTACTGCCTACTTTTTTTTTTTGACATGGACTTGGTAAAGAAATAACTTTACTTCACTGTAAAGAAACACAATTTCATGGAAATCTGTTTTAATTGAAAACCCTAAACGTTTAGATCCGGATCTTTGATGATACAAATGTTTCTTGGATTTCGTGTTGTCTTTACGATTATTGATGGTTCAGTTGAGTGATGATCTCTAACCTCACATTATTAATTCCAAGATAATGATTTTTGTCTTTTACTGCAATAATTGTGGGGAGATTTCTGGCACATCCACTCACTGATATGAACACATTGACTCTGTGACGGATTTATTCAAGCTGTAGCACAGAAGTGGAAAGGTGTTTGTCACCAAAATACACATTCTGATCTATAATCTGAACAAACAGGGGAACATGTAACTTGACAGAGATTATTTAAACAATATTATCTTGACCTAAATGCACTCATTGAAAATGTGTCTAAATGAAAATTAAAAAATGACAGAAAATGTACAAAAAAAAGCTTTAGTACTATACATAGATGCATTGAACATATTTTAATGTAAAATGCTACCCTAACGAACAAAACCTCAGCCATTTTGGGGAAGCACAGCGGTGCTGAGACATTCATGTGCACCTGTTTGTTTGACTGCTGATACAGCTACTGACAGTAATGGCGTATAAACTGTTTTTTTATAGAAGTGTGTGTTTCACGTTTTATGCTGATGCACAGAGAAATGTATATCCCACAAGAAAGAGTTTGATCTGGATAACTTTATGTACGATGCAAACTCATATTTAACCACATAGCATATGTAGGGTTAAAACAATTTTTTAGTTTTACCAATATTTTACCTTTGAGTTCACCTTCCTTCAAAACCCATGTTAAATAAATATTTCTAAATTGCCCTTTTCTAAGATTGCTTGTTGTGTGCATGTTCTCTTTTCCCTGTGATGAAATTGTGACCTGCCCCAGGTGTACTCCACTTCTTGCACAACTGGACACAACTGGACACAATTGTACTCCAGCCTGGTTAAAAACATTTAAGACAATAAATGGATGTCAGAGTTAACGAAAATCAACAATTTGAAGTGGCTTAGCCATAATCCTGTCAGGGATTTGAGTTGTCCTCTGGAGGTCGCCAGAGTTCCAGTCTGGCAGGAGCGTCGGCCTCACCTGTGCAGTCCCTGCAGGTGTTCTACTTTACCTTGATCAGCCGAGCAGTATTTAGCGGTGGATCTTCTTCTCGTCGCCTGAGTGTTAAGTTGCTACCGGTAACATTGTTCTCCTCAGTGCCAATACGTTCTAGTGATCTCTAGCTTCCAGTTACTTCAAGTTATTCTCTAGTGTTTCTAGCTTTCTAATTATTTGTTGATGTTTATCCCCTCAAGTTTTTCCGTTTGCTGAACCACACCCAACCTCTCCACAACTGTTTGCAGGATCTCAGTACCATGACCTACCTTCTTCAGTTGCCGCCTTCCGATCATCCTCCCAGCTCTCGTCACCGCTCCACTCGCTTGGCTTGATCTGCCCGCTCCAGCAAGAACCTTTAGACACCCCGCGAACCTCCTGGACAACCAAACCACCAAAGATTACTAAAGATTACTCCGGAACTCAAACCCTCTGAGTCCTCCTGGCGTCATCCTGTTATCATCCCCAAGTAAGTCTGCTTTATCACCATTACCTCTCACCTTAAGGTCCGGTTCACCATCTCTGTTTCCACCCCAGAAGCCGCCCGGTCTCCTGCGTCGTTTCCTGCCGTCCCCCTGTTGCCGCCTTGCCATTTCCCCGCCGGATCCACTTCAAGACAGTCCACCTACAAATCCTCGATAAACTTTAAATTACTTCAACTCCTGAGAGTCCTCTGTTTATGTAGGTCAGAAGGTTATGAAATATGACAAATCCTGGCTTGACTCAGACATAGAATCTAAAAAGAAAGCAAAACATTTCGGTAAGGGCAAGAAGATCTTCCAAACGAGTCGTTCAAATACAAGTGCAGACTTGCACAAAAGCTGGTCAGCAGACAAAGCCGTTAATTTATTTTGGAGGTTTTGTAACAGAACTTCTATGAGCAAATTAAAACAATCAATAAACAAATAAATAAACATCCATGAACATATACAGAACATGAAGTCTAGTGTCCAAAAAGATGAGAAACTGGCACAGGATTAGGTATAGGTTTGATTAGACCAAAGGGAACTAGGCAAGCAACAGTGAGCAGAAATGCAGTGAACAGAAGGTTCTGAGGATGCAAACTTAGTTTGTCAGTACTAGGGGAATGGGATTACTGTATGGTGCTCAAAACAAGCGCTGCTTTCCCACCAGAGCTGTTTCGTCTGCCCTGACATACCAGAAAACGTTTCTTGGACATTTTTCCAAAATTCAACAGCTGTTAAAGGTGTCTATGACTTGAATGTTGCTGCTATACTGGCATCAAACTATTAAACAAAGAGACAATAGAAGGTACAATAAATGCATTTAAATATTTCTATGCATGGAAAATAAAGAGACTGCTCAAGGCTTTTAACTGGTCTATAGAGTTTTATTTCTTATTTTTATAGTTTTTTTATAGATTTCCGGATGGAAAAAAAGTATTTGTAAATAAAAGGCAGTCTAAGAAGTATGATAAAAACAGTTCCACGTTTCCTTTTATGTAAATTTACAAGTGAAGAAACTGTAAACTGCTTTTTTTGCTTTGTTCCCATATGTGATGCAGACCATAATAAGCAAATATTACTTTTCACTTGTAGTCTGTAGATTATGCTTCATTTAGGAGTTTAATATCAAGGGAGGGTCACTCAAATGCTGACCAAGTGAAGATGATATGTTGTATTGATGTTAAACAGAGTGGAAAGTGTTGCAGGAAATGTAACACTTCTTGCAAGTGTTGCAAAACGTCATCCACTGTAAGTTCTTGTTTTTTACAGAAGCTAATTTTACACCAGATCGAGGGGCGTTTAAAGACATTTTATATTTTTCTGTGTCACTGACTATCCTTTACCTTGGGCCGGTGTTTTGTTTTTTTAATACAAAGAAAGAAAATATAAAGCGCAGAAAAGAAAAGGGCAGAAAAGTCTTTCTGACAGAGAAGCAAAGATTAAACTAGAATTATAGCATTATAGTTAAACGATAAATGTCATGGAAAATATGAGAATACTATATTTTGTAGGACATACATTTTATTTATGCTTCAGTATTTTTAAGAAGATTGTTTGCTTTTTAAGTGTAACTAGGTGAACTTGTTCTCCACAGCAACAGTAAATTTTCTATTTTAAGAATAAGTAACACCATTTTCCTACTGCATACATCTTGCATGTTTGAGGCATAAATAAAGATTTCATGCATAATGTGATATTTAAGATAGACATTAATTGTTCATCTTCGTTTTTTTACTTTTTACACATGCAAGGCTTCTGCCATTTTTTTTTATTTGCTTTTTGTGTATAACTTGTGTGTTGAGTTGTTGTTTTTAGTTTGTTTTTGACCAAATAATTTCCGATTTAAATCATTTGACTAATTTTCCGAGAGCCACCATTCATGGGAAACATAGGGATGACTCATGGGAGGACAAGCAGACAGACATTTAATGTCAGGGGAACAATATAGTTCCTACTACACCAAACAAATAAAACTTAAGTTTTTCCACAGTTTGATCAAATGGCGTTTACTGTTGATTGTTTCATTCATTAGTTGATTTATCATTTTTTCACCCTCTCCTCTTAATCTGGCAGAAAAATGTACTGATCCCTTTTACTTAATTGGGACACAGTTCATTTTTATTCCTCATTTCACATCCATTTCCTCCTTATATAAATCTACCTTTTAAACTGTGGGACTTGGGTCTAGCCTTTTGGATCTCCCTTCACATGTTTTTTTACTTTTTACCTATTCCTCCTGACAGGACTGGTGGAAATCAGTCAGGTTCGTTAGTCGCTTTGCACGCACATACCTTACGTTATGCTTTGCCGTAAGCCACTCCAAAGCAAAACATTTATTATTATTAAATCACTTTCTAAGTAATTAGGTGCCATACTTGTTTTTAACATGCATATGTACATCAGTTTTGACTTTCTACAATTTCAATGATACTACCAGATTAAAATAAGACATGGAAAGCATACCTCACCATGCCTTATGATGATCATTAACTTAACCTTTCACATTGAAGTTGAATATTGAACATGACTGCATGAAACTATGGAAACAAGCTGAATTATTTAAGTCCGGGAAGTAAATCACCAGACGGTCATTGATAAAAATAATGGATTTGTTTTATTTTCTGGTTCACAGTGAAAAAAGCTTAGACAAAAAGTTCTATGGACATGTTAATTGGAAGAGTAGGCTGAGGTTTTAATAAAGCTGGAGGGGGAATTCCTATTCCTAAATGCAGCAAATTTCTGCAGAGCCAATAAACTCTGCTAGGTTAAAAGTTTAAAATTAGTGCATTGCTTTTTAACCCATGTACAGACTGAAATGTAATTGTATAAGATGATGTAGCATAACTTTAAACAAGGTGTTTGTGTTGAAAAACCCCTAAGTGTGAACACAGTTCCCCTCTAAAAGACTGTTAAAGCTATTCGAAGCACTCTGAATTTCAGTTTGTCGAGAAAATTGTCATGCTGTTATTAATTCTTCGGACCCACATGAACAGAGAACTCTCAAAAGAAGTTTACAATGGTTTATTGTTTTGGTGGATATGGAAAGAGGGAATCCAGCAGTCGGGAACGGGAGCTTTGGGAATGATGAGACACAGGAAACAGCTGAGCAGCAGGGAACGGCAAGAGAACAGTGGGCATCAACGGCATGGGAGACCGGGAACGTCTGAGGGTGAGGACAGGTGAGAGAATGCAGTTGAATGTGGAAGGAGTGAAAGAAAGGAATGATCTTACTGGATTGGTTGTCTTTGAATCGCCAGGGAGGAATCAGCAGGGAGTCTTTCCGGAGGTGAGGTTGATGTTGGATCCAGAGGAGGTCAGAGCAGCTGAAGGTAATGATGCTGGAGCGGACAGATCGAGCTTCAGCCAAGAGGAGATGGTACCGGCAGGTGAGTGAGACCAGAGAGATAACTGTTTGCGTTCTTGTAGATGAGATGGAGAGACCTGGGACGCAGACACATTGAGGGAAAATGGTGAGAGAGGTTGTAGGGGAAAAAGGCACAAAAAGATTAACTAGAAACGCTACAAAAATCTAGTATCAAAATACTAGAGGCTACAAGAGATCACAGGAGATACAACTAGAAATCTTGTTCAATATGAAACACAGGGGGCACTGAGGATCGAGTTACCAGTGGTAGATAATACTCGGGCGTCGAATAGCCGGCCCCCCCACTCCTCTTATACTGCCTCAGCTCGTCCGAGGTAACAGGACACACCTGTGAAGGAGGCTCCAGCATCATAGGACTGGTAACCCCTACTGGACACCTGAGGAAGTGACTGAAACAAAAACTAGAAAAATTTTGTAATGAAGTAATGATTTATTCAGTTTAAAAAGATTGATTGATTGATAAATATTGTCCACCATCCTTCAGCTCCCCCTCCTCTACTTAAAAAAAGTTGTATCAACCCATTTTTTCTTAAGTCGTCATTAATTGTAATCTAATGTGTTGACATTATTTCAAATATTAGACCAGTTAAAGTAACACTAAGTAAGTTTTCAACCTTCACCTATGCAGTCTTCCTTCAGGCAAAACTCTAGTGCTCTTGTCCACTGGCTGCCAAAATCGAACAAAATCAAAACTTGTTTAGTTGGTTTAATTAATAAGGACGACTGGACAAACTGACGGTTGCGTATTACTGGGAAAGATTGGTGAGTTTTAGTTTGTAGTAAATTAAATTGAATAGGTCTAAGTAAATAGCTTTGTAAACCAGTAAAATAAAAAAAATAAACAAAAAATAAACAAATGTAAAGCTGTTGAACATTAAACAGTAGAAACGTGAAACAAAAAGCACTAATTAGCAAACCTAATAAGAGCAGGGGACAGATATGACATAAACTTATGCACCCTAGTTTGCATTGTCATTTCTTCTCATTAAATTGTTGAATTGCTTGAGCAGCTATCACAAATCTGACCGTGGTTTTATCTCTGATGCCATTTCAGCTCTAGTTATTCTGATTTTGACGGGATCCGTTTGTTATCTCTGGGCATCTGCTTTGCAGCCCGGAGCCTCTGCCAGCTTTCAGGCAGTTTTCTGCTGCTGGCACCGAGCTGTTGGCTCCTTCGTGTGACTGAAAGCATGACAGCTCCTGTCATGTCTTAAATGCATCAGCAGGGACTCATTAACGAAACAAATCTGTGCCTTCGACCCACAGTCCATTATAAGTTCCAGCTTCAGCTAATAAAAATTTAAGTTCTAAATAGTTAATGTGTCACCTTTGACTTATTTATATTTGACCAAATGATCACTTTTCAGTTTGGATTTGTTTTTAAGTTTTTGGGGTTTGTAATGTGAGTAGGCAATAAATAAGGTTATCTCCGCAGATCAGCGAGATATTTTTGCTGGAGAGTCATTTTAACTGCCATTCAAAGATTTAGACATTAATCTGCAGTTCTCAGCCATCTAAACAACTCAAACTGAAATGTTTACCAATCTCTTCAAGGTTATAAAGCTTGCATTGCATGATGCTCTGCTGTAACGGCTTTGTGATCTATGGTACTGCATTGCGTGCACCGAAGTAGCTGAAAATGGTCTGCTGCAAAGCCACTGTGATTTGCTGCCGTTTTAATCCCCAAAACAACAACTATAGTCACTAGAACGAAAAGATTGCAAAGCAACTACATAAGATAAGAGAAAGAGAAACAGAACGAGCTATAGTACAGACTGACATAAAAAGCACAACTCCTGGGGGACTCTGCAGACAAGTACTAAAATAGTTTAGTGTTTTAAGGAATTTAGAAAAAATATGAAATGGTCCCCAGCATACTGTAAGTGCAAGTTCACAAAATATCCCATTATGTAACATATTCTTCGTTAACTTTAATTTGCCACTTTTCCACAAAAAATGTATTCTGTTGAATAACAGTTTTTCAATTCAAAAGAAATCTCACTTCCATAGTTGAATGTCTTTTAATAATAATACTGAGGTTAGGGATAGGTATCTAAAACTAAAATATATTACATTGATACCACATTGATACAACATGTTTCTACTACAGCTGGCAACTAGCAGCAGACGATGACCTTATGAAATCTCGCTTAAACAAAAACAAATCGCTGTTACTAAACCTGACAGTTTTATATATCTGCCTCATCAACTGGCTTCAAATATGTCCATTTATTTTCATTCTACAAAAAAGTTTGTTTGATATTGAAAATGAAAATGTGAACTGTGCCTCAGTTTCAACTGGAAGTCTTCAATCCTTTGCTCCCTCCACAGATTCTCTTTCAGATTCAAATCAGGATCTTAGCTGGGATACTCCAAAATAATAATACCTCCGGTCAGAAGCAATATGTTGGTAAATTAATGCTAAATTAAATTATAGATCATTTCCTCTAGATTGGACCCTCTCATCCAGCCCCAGACTTCTCAGCCAAGGTCCTTTTGCCTTCAGAGGAAAAATGCAGGATATATGGAGACAATCAGAAATTAGTATTGTTTTAACCAAGTTTTTTCTAGATTTTTCTGATTTATCCTAAATAAAAAGCTCACGCTTCCTAGAGAATAAAGTACTTTAGCAGACAGATAGGAATATCTATTATGGCTTATCCACAGCAATGAACAGGAACCCATTGTGCTGATTTTGAGGTTTGGATTATTTGTATTAAAGTTGCTATGATTTATAAAACCGGGAAGCTGCAAGGACTTGGCTGCTGTGCATTCAAGCAAGATAAATGGACTCTGGCTTTCATTGGTAATTTTCTGTTTATAGACAGTGTCCTTGGTCAGATAAAAGTTGCAGACTGCATGAGCCATCCACTAGGCATTCATGCCTTATATGTGAATCATCCATTTGTTAAAATTTAACATTGGAGTTCAGCGGAGTTAACATTGATGCCTCAGTCCTTCATGAATGAATGAAGGACAGAAGGAAGAAGACAAAATAAAGACCTAGGGATGAAGGACGAAAGAAAGGGATAAAGAACAGAGTACATGCACAGTATAAAGCAAGGACTAAAGGGATGGACAGAATGAGACATGCATGGAAAGGACAGGAATAAAAACAAAGCCACAGGAAAGGGACAGAGGAAGGACTCAATGGATGAAAGAAAGGATTCTGGGGAGGGAGCAAAGAAAGAAAGGACACAAAAGAGGAAGGAACAAATAGAATACACAGAGGGAGAGCCAAGGGAAGGACAAAAGAAAGGGGAGAAAAGTACACATAGGAAAAAATAAAAAATAAATACTGTTCACAAAAGACTAACAGGGCGAAGAAAAAAAGGAGAAAATGGACAGAACTAGGCAGGTAAAGAATCTAGGGGACGACACAAAGAGGGAAACAAGAAAACTGTTGTACTGGTTGGAGGAAAGAAAAATGATTCAAGTAATTTACAGATGTTCATCACCTTATCTCTAACCTGCCTCCTGTGTTTGTTGATCTTTGTCATGCGATTTGTTCGTTCGTGTTCTACAACAAACACCGCAGGGCTTCACAGTACAGTTGCATATACTATACTGAGATTAAATTACCCAAATGACCAAATACAAGACTGTTTTCTTATAAGGAAATTGGATGTATTGGATGTTATATAGGGGTATCATCGTAAAGTGGGTTAAATTCAAATGAGTGCAGCACATTTGAGGTTTTTGTTTTGTGAAACCTTTTTAAACAAATGTAACATTTCACTTCCCTCTTCTATATCTATGCAATACTTTTGTGTCGTTCTTCAACAAAAATATAAAAAACAAAATACAGGTTTTACAGTCTATACAGTGGAAAAATATTGAAAAGTTTGATAAGAAATATAAATTAAGTAGTCTATAGCACATTAAATAGTCTTTTTTTCATATACTTTGCTTTTGTGCAAGGGGTTGAATCTAAGCATGCTGAAGATTAAAGAAGTTTGTTTTTACTATTGCTAGTTTCTCTGGCAACAATTTAGGTAATTAATTTTTTATATTATTTTTCATTACACACAAGTATTCTTTCATCCACCTGTCTAGTTTAGACAAATGTATATGTGACGCATGTTTCATTCCTGCCATATACCTTTCCTTACTCTCTTTTTTCTCCACGTAGAGTTTAGTGTTGTGGAAAGGTGTTTCTATAGCTAATAAGCATGCATATTTCTGAAGAACACCTTGTGACTGAGTCTTTAACAGCAATGGAGCAGATGTCACGATATGCCCCTGAGATGCGTTTACACCTCAGCTGACAACGTGTTGCCGTTTAAAACGTGTAGGTAGTGGAGAATATGAGTAAATTAATACAAACTCAGTGGTGCCATCTGCCATAAAAAGTACACTTTTTTATTCAGTAAAAATCCTTCAGATCTGGTCAAAATTGGTAAAAGAAAATTAGATTTAGATTAGACTTACATTTAAATTATATATTGGTTATAATGTATTTGTCAGGGAAATGATGGTTAAACATAGTGGACATGGAGTAAATGTGATGTTCTTCACAAGGATGATTAAAGATGTACATTGAAATAACAAAAAAACACACTTTATACACATGCACATGAATGCATTTACTCTGTCCCAAACACCTTTACTCTATAAAAAGAGATTTCTACTTGTAGGCTAGAACAAACCAAGCTAGTGTTTGACTAGGAGGCTTACTAAAGGTAGTAACTGCATATTAGAAACGGAAGGTATTAATATATGTGGTGCGCAATGTAATGAATGAGGGAAAACACAAACATACAAAAACAAAGAATTTTATAAACCAGAAGACTAACTTAACCAAACCAAACACATGAATTGAGATACTGAAAGATATAAAAGGCAAAAGATATAAAAGGCAAAACAAAATTCAGAAACAGGATCTGCAGAAAAAACGTAGCACACAGAACTTGTTGAGAGAAGAGGGTTTGCACTTAAAAAGAGGAACTTGAGACTACAGTAACTAAAGTCTCCAACACAAATCTGAATCTCAGTTCAGCAAAACACTTAAAGCCCTGATGAAAGAACTATAAATCTCAAAAATAAGGAACGAACTTCCACATGTAGAACATTTGTGACTCAATTAAAAATAGCAAAAAACAAGGAAACTGAAAAAAATTAAATAAATAAAAGCAACGTTCCACTCCTGAACAATTCCTATTCACATGGTCTCTGTAAAAGAAGGTTGCATAACACACTTAGGAATAAGGATTTAGGTTCCCCAATCAGCTCCTAATAAATGCTTTATTACATGTATTAAAAAAAGAATAAAAGATTTTAGGGGTGTGGCATGAAGGTTTTTAAAAAATATTTGTTGATGCCATTTTGATAAACTGAATAATAAACATCGTAGATCTAAAAGACACATTTCTGTGACCGCTCCGTTTATCCAAATTTAGATCAAATTGTATGTGAATAGCATCACATTTATAAACAAGAAAGCAAGCTGTGGCTGTTAAATGTTGTCAGGCCTATTTTGTCACTCTTGATACGTTTGATAATAATAATCTTTGAATGAATGTGTCAGGAAGCAATTCTGCTGGTGGTTTGTATTGGCTTTCCTTGTTGTAAATCAATACTTTAACTTGCATAGGTCTCCTGAGTTCTTTCTGTTTGTGGGTCAGCGCCACAAAAACTATGACAGGACAATCCGGGGCTACAAAAACCATTACAGAATGTCTTTCAAATGCATTACAACAGAGGATACTCAAAGGAAAAACCCCAAAACACAACAAAAAAAAGGAGAAAAGGAGAGAAAATACTGATCTCTAGGAAAAAAAATTTAAATTCAGGTTTCTAATAAGTAGCCAGTTAAGTCAGCCATTTTATATGGACTATATTAAAAGCAGAGAGATAGTAGGCTCGGATCTTCATTGTAGGTTAACAGCCTTGCATTTCTAAAGCTGCTGCCACAATCTTTCTTACATTGCTTTATATCTAAAACAGATTCACATAAAAAAAATATACTTTTAAAAACTAGTTTCATTCATACAGGAAAACTATGGTTTTGTCATGTGTGTATAGATCAGAATACAGGGTAGTAAATGTTCAGTGTCGCCACATCAGGACAAATTAGACTATTTTATTTTCCCAATTTGTTCTCTATTTTGATGAATAACCTCAGCATGTAGGCATTAAAGTTCTGAAACAAACTATAATTGCACCTAAGGAATAAAAACAAACAAAGAAGCAATAAACTAAACAGTTCCTGGCCAGTTAAGATCTTCTGCTCCAAATTTGCTCTTTTAAGCCTTTTTACAGCAAAAATGAGACCCCTTCCAATACTTATCCCACAAAACTGGGATAATAAAATGTGTTGAAATATATTGGTATGCTCAAGCAGAATGTATTTCACTGGAACTCCTTACACCATAAACAACGCAGTAAATAGCATGGAGCGCACGTAACACACATTGCATTGAGGTAATGTCTGCTCTCTTAACGACAAACGTCAAATCCAGGTTTATCAGTTCGATTGGCAGACGGGGACATTGTCACTCAAGACTAGCGTCCACCGCTCTTAAGTCAAGTGATGCCGTACATTATACTTTTCCATCCAACACTTCAAGTTTCACTTGATGGTGTAAAACTTGGATGTAGCTATGGAAACTGCAGAAAATGGGTGCAATTTTGGCCCCTCAGATTCTCACTTTGTGATTGTATGTCTGATATGATGTCTGTCCTAATAACTTAACCTGCATCATACTATTACAGTTGACAGGAAAACACTCTGTAGTAAATTTCCACCACTGGACTTATAGCACAAGTGCATGTCTATCACGTTACCGCAAGGAAAAATTCAACGCACATGCGTCGAATTAGCAGTCTGCATAATTAAATAATTGAGTTTTATTCTCAAATAGATATGGGAATGATTGCACCACTTTCATTAATTCATTTGGATGGTTTAGAAAAGACTTTTGATAAGATATCATAATTTTATCACTCTTAAATAAATCATAGAAATGGTTCCTGTAGGAATCATCTATTCAAGAACCCATTTTTGTGTTTGATTTATGATGAAGTTGAAAATGTTTTGAGTTTTTTTTTTTACTTTTGAAAAAGTGTTAAGTGTGACCGTATTGTTACCATTGAAATGGAATCGCTGTTGACCAAAATTAATCAAATGTGATATATTACTGTATTTATGCTGCCTTGGACGTGTTCTCAATTTTTGGTAAATATAAAACTTCGCATAAAAAAGATCAAGCAAGAGCCACACTAAATTTACCAGCTGCTATTATATTTGTCTAGTTTAGGGTAGTTATCTTTATGATGACATCATCTTATTTTGGGATAACCTGTTGTAAAAAAAACTAAACAAAAAATGTAACCTATAGCTTCTTATGATCTGCAAACAAATTGCTGATGTTTTGTTACCATACATAAATAAACTGAGATCTCTGATTGCTGTTTTGCTGCCTCTGGTTTCACCTAATAAGTTTTTTTTGTTTTTCTGCAACAGTTCATCTCCCTGATGATCTCAGCACGGATCTTTTGGAAAATCTTGTGGAACACAAAGCAAACATTGTGCTATTACTCTGAGAGTGTTTTTACATTACATTTAGGATTTTTCTAAAGTCTTCATCACTTAGCAATATTTTTCATGCAAATGTGTATATCTTTTATTCTTCTATAACTGCCTTCTGATTAAGTGTCTTATGAGATTCAGTTCCTTCCTACCGTTTAATATAAAATAGTTCACAACTGGTTAAACTGGCTGATTTCCAGTTATGACTCCAACTTCAACCATGATCAATTTCAACAGGCTTAAGGTCTGGATTGCTGATGCTTAGAGTGATTTATCTACTCCAAAGCCAATTCTAATTTGTTTTTTGAATTATTGACTATTATAAAACCCAATTGTGGGTTTGCATTTGTTGTATATTCCTTTTTTTATGTGTTTTGTTTCCCATTAAATGTGTGTTTCTATTTCGATGAATAATTTTTTGTTGTAATCCTTTTGAAGTACATTCTAGAAAGACATTCCCCTTAGTGCCTTAGTGCGCTCCCACCCAAAGTTGCCCCCTACCGCAGGAGACTGGCTCGGTACCAGGCCTTTGCCTAATTGATGCCCTGCTAAAGAGGAAATTCAATCATTACAATGCTAGAATTACAACAAAACCTTCCTGACAGCTTTTTAATGTGTTGTTTTGCTGCAGCTTGCAAAATCTGTCCAGATAACATTGGAATATATGTGTTCATTTGAATCTTTACAGGAGAGTAGTGTCTACATTACATCGATAAGAAAAAACCTAAGTACGGAAAATGTAATTTTTAAATACATTTTAGTATGCTTTATATTTATTTCA
The DNA here is from genome assembly GCA_032876305.1 of Orestias chungarensis. Classification (NCBI taxonomy): domain Eukaryota; kingdom Metazoa; phylum Chordata; class Actinopteri; order Cyprinodontiformes; family Cyprinodontidae; genus Orestias; species Orestias chungarensis. The sequence continues at coordinate 3,658,726 of JAVLVB010000433.1, read as the reverse complement.
CCATTAAAACATGATGCCCAATATTAATGAAGGCAAAATTCTTACAAGAACTAATAAAACTTTTTTAAAATGTAATAAATGCAGAAAAAGAGGGTTCCAAAAAATAAAGATTAATGAATCAATGCTTGGTGTAATTAGCTGAATTTGAAATATTCTAAATTAAAAAAGCAACAATACTGGAAAACATTAATGTGGATTACAAAAAAAGGAGCAGTAAAGCTGCCAGCTACACTTTCACAAAAAGTGTTCACTTTGCCTCTAAACATTTTCCATCTGAAGAAGTACTTTACAGTTTGAAATTGGATTAATTAGACCCTTCAGGCACAACTTAGATGATATAGAATCTTATCCTTTCTTGACTTCAAAGGTTTTTGTTACAACAAATCTCACAAAGCCACTGTTAAAGAAAAATATTTTACTCAGTTTGGACAAAAGATTTTGAGAAAACTGTGTCTATCTTATAGGCTGGGTTGTCTGAGCTCTCCTCTCATTAATGAAAGTTGTTTGGAGTCAGGGCTTTGACAATACTGCTGCTGTTCCTGTCCTGCTGGGTCATTATTCATGGTGACAAGTAAGCTGTGCGTAATGAACAACTCTGGTCCCATGTTAAAGAGAAATTAGGTGTGTTGCATTTCAAGATAAAGATAGGTTATTGATCAAAGGTCTTAAACAATTACCCTCTCACCTGGATTTCTGTTATGCACCAGCTGTGATTGTTGAGGTTCTTAAGTTGCAGGAGGTAATTCAAAGGAAACAGTGCAGCCGCAGACCTCAACCTCCAGTGCTCAAGTGCAGTCTCTCTGCATCAGCATGTCTAAATCGAATAATCAGGCCATTACCAGGATTCTGGAAGTCCTAGAGGCAATTTATCTATATGGTTCGGAAGCGTTGGACCAGGGACACATTCAAAAGTTTCAAAAAAAGTTTCAAACCCCTTCTGCATGTAAGATTAATGGTATAAATGTTCAGCAGATAAAAAGCACAATGGTGATAAGTAACAGGGATGTAGTGAGTTTAATATAAACAGCAGATGTTTTCATAAAAGCTCACTCTTAACTATTCTCTGAAATCTTGCCAATTTCACAGATTTTACGCTCTAGCATACAGTGTCTATGGAAGTAGTATTGCTTTAATATATATATATATATATATATATATATATATATATATATATATATATATATATATATATATATATATATATATATATATATATATATATAGCATATTCAACAAAATTCTACTTTTTGACAAAAAAATATGTACACAAAACTAAACTCAAACTGAAGACTGATTTTTACAACAACAAAAAAAGTGATAACTAAAATATGCAACACAAAATTCATGTGGATTAAAAACTCCCTTCTTCAAAATATTTGGAAAGCACCTAGTGGTGGCTTATATCCTTAGTGATGAAGACATAAGAACACCCCAAACAGATATGAAAATATTTATTGAAAACTTTGGAAATGGATACAAAAAACTCTCATAGGCACAGTTGAAGGAACACTAAAGAAGTTTCAGTTTTGGTTGATTTTGGCAGCCAGTGTGGACAAAAGCAGTAATGTTTTGCCTGAAGGAAGACTGCTTTTCCCATGAGGACCAACGCATAGTGTCGTAAAATACTGATCTCCCGGTCGCCTGCAGTTGAATTGAAGTACTTTTCTGTTTCCATTGGATCTGTGAAGGATGAATAGCGGTGAGGTGATGAATCTAATTGTGGTGAAATAATGTCATATGATGATGCTGGACATAAGAAACGAGGGAAGTGACGTATGCCGTAAACCTGTCAGCACATTTGTAGTTGTTTTGTGTGGCAGACATGGTAGCAGGCTTTTGGATGGACAAGACTTGTGGGATGGACCTTTTCTGGGGTGTACCCTGCCCCCTCCCTAATGAATGCTTGAGATACACTCCAGCCCTCCTGTGGCCCTCCAAGGATGACTTTTTTACATAAATGTGGAGAAGTTTTTATTTACTCTATTTGACAGTTTTTTTTAAAAATTAAGAAATAATGAAAGGTTTTTAAGAATGAACGGCCTATTTTGAGTCACTTTTTCAATAATAATTTAATTGGATTTGAACAAAATGCCATTTTGTTTTATTTTCTGTCATGAAATCACAGTTTTCATCCTAGTTTTTTTAACTAGGACATTTTAGCTATCTTGAGCTGTTGAAAGACTTTAGTGTAATTTACAAAGGTAAGTTTTGTAAGATGACAGTACAAGGTGGTTTGTGACCCTGATTGTGTGCTAGAATATGTTAGGGATGAATTATTAATCAACATTATAATAAAGGTGAAAATCCAATAATTCATCATAAGACCTTTTGGTCTCTTCGTGCTAATTGTTCTCTCCGTTCAGCCAGCCTCTAGTACAGCAGCTTTTTGTATTTCTTCCATTTAATTTCTTCCTTGTTTCAGAGTTAATGATAAACTGCTCCGTAGCCTCCAAGCCTTGAAGCTGACTCTGGGTTTCTGAAGTATTCAGCTGGGAAGGTTATTCTTGGTGCAGCAGATGAAATAAAACAAAAAACAAAAAAAACATCCTTTGTGTTTCTTTTCTTTTTGCTTAAGACCAAACCATCACCCTTATTAAACACTTGTCACACTGTCCTTGAACCAGTTCCTGTGCAAATAAATTGGTGCTCTCGGGCTTTACGTTTCCTATGTTTAAGAGACAGCTGGTAAAATTCAAAAAGATAGTGTGTGGAAATATGCAAGTATTTGTTTGTGTTTAATACTTCAAAAGGGTAGAAAACAGATTAACAGAAGGGACTTATCTATTAACAGGTGGATTGTCCAGATTTTACAACATAAAAGAGATTTTGTAGGCAGCATTTCTGCTTCAGAACTGATAACGCCATCATTGTCCCCCATGGAGAAGGTCTTACCTTAGATCTAAGGAGGTCTCCCTCTCATCTGATTAAACACTCAGAGCCATATCTTTCTCCAGTTCTCATGTACTTCCCAGGCAGGATCCTCCACGACTTTAATCAATTTTTTGTGCAGAAATCCAGAGCACCTGCTGTACTCTCTGTTCTCTATTTTTATTCCTGGTCCTGTTTTTGGCTTTTTGGTATATCTGAAAGAAGCAGCAGATGTGAGCCTATCAAAGCGTACCAGCGTGCAGCATCAGATAGTTAAATGTTTATCCTCCTGTTCCTCCGACTCTCAAATAACACCCAAGTGAAGTCTTTTTTGGTTCTGTAAATAGAACTATTCAATTACATGAGGGTCTTTATTTGCAGGTATTCATTTCAGAGATTAAAAAGAAACAGCACAAGTTGACACAGATTTAATTATTTTGCTTTTGATGAGAAGTGGAAAAAAATAAGCTATGTAAAAGTGTTTTATTTAGATTAAAATTGGTCACAGAGGTTGTGTTACTTGTGCCTTTTGTTGCCTTGCTGCAAGATGATCCTGGATTCAAATCTCTCTTTAGGGTCCTCGTGCATGGAGTTGAATGTTCTCGCTGTGCATCCGCGGTTACTCTCCGGGTACTCCTGCTTACTCCCATTTTCCAAACAGATGACTGTTAGGCTAAATGTTTTGTCTAAATTGCTCTTGTATAGGTGTGTGTACATGGTTGTTTTTGTTCCTGTGTGTCTTTATGTTGCCCTGTGATAGACTGGTGACCTCTACAGAGCGGCCATGCCTCTTGTCCAACCAGAACAATAACACACATATGTTGGCACAGCTAGACAAATAAGAATATTTTAGGGCTTCGAAAATGTAACTAAATAAAGTGATTTTTTTTCTTAGTTATACTGAGAATTAACCGAAGCAGACAAGTCTATTTTTTTGTTTTAACAATTTTTCAGAGTTTCATTTTTTGTTTTATTCCCCCCTTTTTAATCTTCAGAAGCTCACTGCTGAGCTGCTTTTTTTGGGCCCTTCTCCACAGATTTATTCTGGTCATTGTGTGACGTCGTATTCAGACTTCTTCCTATGTGAACTAATTGGACTCTGTTCTTTTTGTGGCCATCAGGGACTCACGCATAATGAATGCCAAAAGACAGGAAATGTCAAGTCCAGGGTTTGCTAACCACACCTTTTTAATTGGTGAGAGTGAGAGGTGAAGGACAGTGAACAGGGCAGCTCAGCTTTGAATTATTCTTTGATTTTGTCTGTTAGCTGTGGACGGAAGTTGAATGCTAAAAGTATAAAAATTTTTTTTGCATAAATGAACCTTTCTTTTGATTTTTTTCATATGCAGAGCAGTGTTTAATAATGGCTCAGATTGTATGTATACATTTTGCCAGTGTAAATGATGTACTACATTATAATAAAATAATATTTAAATTCCTTATGTGTTATTTACAACTTTCTTCTGTTTTAAAAAAGGTACTTTTTCAGGAGCCAAAATTAGTATTACTTCAACTTTATAAGGAAAATTTTTATTGTATCTTGTAAAGAAAAACATTAGGCCTACAGTTAATAAAATAGTTAGTTTTTAACATTGAATCATATCTTTTCTCAGTCCTAATTGTTGAATCATTTACTTTTTCTTGTAAATAGTAAAGAGGAACGTATCATCCATCACCAACATGTATGATGTAGAGCAGGGGTCCCCAACCTTTTTTGTCCCATGACCTACTTTTCAAGTAGCCAATTTCTTGAGATCTACCAGTCCAGTGTCAACATCGCAAACCCCCCACAGATCATATCCAGCTTGCAGTAACTACCCTCACACACGTTTGTCATACAACCATTTGACATCACATCACAAACCCGCCCTCTCTCAAACATACACACAGCAATCTGCATGATGAACAATAGCCATAACTGACTTTAATATGAACCAAACAGAAAAATAAACCAGATAAAAAACAGGTAGATCTCTGTTTGAAAAAAGGAAATCACTTCCTAGCTTAGTGGGAAACCTGGCACTGGGAAGAGGAGGCTAGCTATTCGTACCGAACCGATTACTGATAACTTCACTGATTAAAATATTCATATAATTGAAACAGTTTCTCGTTGAAATCAGATTACATGACAAAATAACTCAATTGTGCAAAAATAAATGACCAAACAATTTATTGTAAAATATGTAAAATGCAAAAACAAAAAAAAGTAAAATGCAAAATGCAAAATAAGATTTAATAAAGAACCACTTTTACTATTCAGTACGACTACTATGCTATTTCTACACTAGAACTATTTACATATATATACATGCACGCGCGCGCGCACACACACTTATACGCGCGCACACACACACACACACACCCTGAAAGAAAGGCAGACACACTCCCAGGCCAGCACGGCGTTCCAGAGCTTCTCCGTGATGTAGTCAATGAGCTGCGAGTTCTCCAGCGCCAGGTAGAACAGGAAGCGGCGCAGAATGCGCTACACGTTGCCGCTCCCGCAGCGCAGCGGCCGCGCCGAACATGTCCACGCGGACCAGCCGGCGCAATTGCTGGTAGAAGCTCACTCAGGCGTGACTGGCCGGAAGAAATTTGAAAATAATTTCTCTTTTCTTTTTTTCATTTGTAATTTTTAGTTGTCTGGCACAGCTTCAGTTTAGGACCTGATCCAATAAATTTAAGATTTAGCATTTTTTAAAGTATGTCCAATTATGCGAGTAGAATAATGTTAACTGAAAGTTTGTCATTGAAGTTTACGTTTTCAATTGGAATATTTTTGGGCAGATTTAAAAATGATACAAAGAGCTACCATCAGGTTTTAGTCATAGGTGTAATATATAAAGGTGCAACTTCCATAAAGCTTACTTTTTATTTTTAATTTATTTCTACATACAGTGAACCCTTGTCAACTCCAATCCAGTTATTTAGGACTTTTTTTTAGAAAGTAATTCAATTATTGGTACAGCAAGTCATGACACTGAATGGCTCCCAAATAAGGAAATTTGTAGATATTAACTGTTGTGGTAGTGCTAAAACTGTTTTCACTGTGCATATGTTATCCATATTAAGATATATTTGATAAGTTAAGTACTTTTAGTTGGACTTTAAGCATTGATGGACTTTAGTTTATTGTACCATATGATTTGGCTCATATTATATTTGAAAGGGTCTGTGTCTGGACCAGTAGCTTCTCTGGCAAAAGTTAAGTGGGGCATAAAACACAACATCTATTAGCAGCAGCTAACTCTTTTGAGTCCCTTACAACCTGATTTTGATGAAATTTAAATGAACTACAAGTAAACAGCAAAAAAGAATACTCTAAAATTGCAATTTACATAGCAAGTACATGGTCACCAACCAGTAACTTGAAGGTAGCAAGGATAACCAATTCTTAATAGCCTGAGAAACAGGCTTCCCTTGTGGTCCTCCAGCAGATCCTGCGCAGCTGGGAAATCAGTCTGGCTGGGTGACTACCAGGAAAGCATAGTCCCATAACCCAGCCTAGGGCACACCATCAACCTATTCACGTTTCAAATCGATTTTCCCCTCTCAGCGATACACCCTCTGAGAAGACGACATGTTTAGTTGCATGTTGTCATTCAACCGCTGGTTATCTAGGTGGTGTCCAGAAAACGGTTAAGGCCGAATTTATTAATTCCCAAAATTACTAAAAAAGCAGGGTCCAGACCAGGAAGCAGTGTCGTAGTTTAAAACTCCTATCTGTAGCTTCTGTACTGTTTCTTACCCATTATCCCATTGAGACGGAGTCCTGCCCACAGCAAAATCCAAATATATTAAAGATCAATCTAAAAAGAGCAAATCCTGAAAATCTCATGAAAATAAAAACAACTTAGATTAAACAAAAATTTACAACTATTAAATGTGGCTTATTAAATATCAGGTCTCTCTCCTCAAAGTCTTTATTAGTTAATTACTTCATTCTTGATAATCAAACCTGTCTTCAGCAAAATTATTATTTTAGTATCAATGAATCATCTCCCTCTAATTATTTAAATTTTCACATTTCTCGAAGTACTGGGAGAGGTGGAGGAGTAGGATGCATTTTTTTTTTTTTAAATCAGATTTATTATTTAACAGGTCTACTTTTAGCAATACCTCTTTTGAACATTTAACCCTTAGCCCTCCTCATCCAACCTCTAAAATATTTAAACCTCTTCTGTTTGTTGTTTTGTATCGTCCTCTACTCCTTACTCTGAATTTATAGATCAGTGGTAAACACTGATAAAGTCATTGTAAAGGGAGATTTTAACATTTATGTTGACATAAGAAATTACAGCCTAAATGTAGCCTTGACTGCCATTTTAGACTCAATTGGCTTCACTCAAAAATCCAGACACCTAACCACTCTCTTGGTCACACTTTAGACCTTTTGCTGACTTATGGCATTGAGTGTGAATGAGTTACAGTGATGCCTCATAACCCTCTCCTCCCTGACCATTTTTAATCACTTTTGAATGTTTTTTTACCGAGTATTTAATTTCTGAAAGAATTTTTTTTTTTTTTTACAGTAGTTGTCTGTCAGACAATGCTGTTACAACTTTTAAAGAATCCATTCCAACTTTAATTTGTTAAGTATCTCAGCAAAACGCAGTGGAGGGCAGCAAATTAATTTCATCTCCTACACAAATTAATGCTCTTGTTCATAGTATGACGTCCTCATTGTGTATTGTATTGGAAAACGTAGCCCCGATAAAAAGGAAAATGATAACTCATAAGACGTTAGCTATCTGGTTTATTTTCAGAACTTTGTACCTTGTAGGAGAAAACCAGGAAAATGAGAAAAAATGTCAGTCTTCACTTTTAGAGTAGTCCTATTTATCCCGGAAAAACAGCATGCTTCTGTATAAAAGGACCCTTTGCCAAGCTAGATCTTTAGGGGAAATTAAGAACCTTAGCTGTAATGACTTTATAGAATTCTTTATGGATAAAATTGAAGCTATTGAAACTAAAATTAATGGCATCCTCCCAAACATAACTACCTCAGTAATGGAGGAGGCACTGAATGTGTCTCTGGAGCCTGATCTCTGTAGTGTTTTGTTCCAGTTGAGCCTCCTGAGCTATAAAATGTAGTATTTAAAAAGTATAGAAGTATTTAAATTATAAAAGTATTTCCTATTATTATTACCCCCATTTTGGATATGATTAATCTGTCATTAATGAATGGCTATGTACCATAGGCTCTTTAGGTTGCTGTAATCAAACCCTTACTTGAGAAATGTTTTCATCAAGAAGAGTTAATAAACTCATCATAGCACTGAGACAGCTCTCCTTAAAGTCACAAATAATATTCTCATGGCCTCAGACAATTGACTCGTGTCTATTCTAGTTCTGTGAGATATCGGTGTTGCTTTTGACACAGTCGATCACATTATCCTCAGAAAAAGGCTCAAACACATGGTAGGGATCAAGGAAACAGCAGTAGGCTGGTTTAAATTGTATTTTCTGATAGATCCCAGTTTGTTCATCTAAATGAAAAATTTTCTTCACATTGCAGGTTACTTGTGGAGTACCACAGGGTTCCGTACTTGGCCCAATCCCATTTACTATATACATGGTCCCTATTGGTGAACTCAGACAGCATGGTGTTAGTTTCCACTATTATGCTGATGATACACAACTGTATTTATCCATAAATCCTGAAGAATTTAGCCAGTTTGGTAGATAACAGGAATGTCTAGAAAACATAAAAATGTGGATGACATTAAATTTTCTGCTCTTGAAACTTGAAAAGACAGAAGTTGTTATCTTTGGGCCAGAAACTGTCACGTTGCGATCAATGACTCGAGCAGAGGTGGAATTGCGGGAAAGAATAATTTATTGAGGGGAGGAATAATTAACTGAACAACGTGGAATGTAAACAAAGAGAGAGCGGAAGCGGAACTACTAACGTAAACAAAGCAGACAACTGAAGCGAGACGCGGGAACTACAAACATAAATAAACACAACAATCAAATAAACATACCTACTAAAGAACACGGGAAGGGAGAAATAAACTAACAGACAAAATAACAATAATAATCACGAGGGGGGGAAGCGCGGGAAACCGGAGACTATAGGAATATTATAGCTTGTTTCTGTTTTTTTTTAAAATATATATAGAAGTAACAAACATTGAACTACAGGATGTGACCAGGGGAGATAACCAAATAAGAGCCAGGACAGAGAACTCAGCAAGCAAGAGATGAAGATTACAGGAGACGAGAAGGAACCAACAGGAGATGACGCAGACAGACGAGGAGGGAAATCAGCAGAGCATCCAGCGGTGAATGAATGTGGGTTAAGTGTGGAGGAACCGGGGTTGGATTGGTGGAGAAAATGAACACACACACACACAAAAAAAAACTTAATCAAACTAGAAAATAACCCAAACAAAGCAATAACTAAATATAAATAATGAAAAAAACAACAAACTGAACCAAAACACGGATCATGACAGAACCTCTAAAAAAGAAACTGCCTAGCCAACCCCTTAAACTGGATAGCATCAAATTGGCCTCTGGTAACAATGTGAACCTCTGTGTTATTGTCATAGAATTTAAGCCCACATAAACAGAAAACTGCAGGCATGGCAGGAACAACATGGGAGACCTCTGAAGGTGAGGACAGAGCAGGTGAGTTGATGCGGATAGTGAGAGAGGAATAGTGAAACGGTCTTACTTTGTGGATGGATGTTTGACGCCAGGAAGTGTGAGAGGTGGGTCCTTTCAGCCTTAATCCAGAGGGGAGGTTGTCAAGGAGGTGTGCGCGGCAGACAGAGAGGTGCTGGAGTGGGCAGACCAAGCTGAGCCAAGAGGAGCGGGGAGACCAGATGGTTGTGGCTGACCAGAGTGAGACTTGAGTTGATGTGAGCATTGGAGATTACGGGAACCTAGGATGAGCACAGGAGACGTTCAAGGGCATAATGAGAAAAAACGGAGAGTAGCAAATCAAATGGATATCTTAACAACAAAAATCACAAAACCTAGAGAAATTAAAAAACGCACGGAAGACTAGAAAAAATACCAACTGGAAAAACAACTAACAGACTGGGAAAAAAACTACAGACTGGGAAAAAAACTAGATAACTGGAAAACACTGAAAAACTAGAGAACATGCAAACAGTAGAAGCTTTCCTAGAGGCTAGAGAGTTGGCTCTGAGAACTTGAAGTTACCGGGAGTAAACAAACACTCAACTGCTCCTCTTATACTGGCCCAGCTCATCAGCTTCAACTGGAAGCACCTGGGCAGGTGCACTGGTGGAAGGAGCTCCAGCAGAGAGAGAGTAATGGGGACCCCCTGTGGAAAACCTAGGAAACGGGCTGAAAAGACTCAACCTGACAGTCACCTTTGATTAGGATGTGTCTTTTAAGTTCCAAATAAAACATGTCTCTAAGATTTCCTTCCTTCACGTAGGGATATAGCAGAAATTAGTAATATTCTCTCTAGGATTGATGCTTAAAAACTACTCCATGTATTTCTTACTTCAAGGCTAGACTATTATAACTCTTTATTAGCAAGGAGTTTACAAAATACAATTAAAAGGCTTCAGTTGGTCCAAAACGCTGCAGCAAGAGTTCTGATGAAACTTAAAAAGGGAGATCATATCTCCCCTATTTTAGCTTCCCTTCATTTGCTCCCAGTAAAACTTAGAATAGATTATTTTGACATATAAAACCCTCGCTAATCAACTCCATAATACGTTAGAGATCTGATTACTCCTTATGTCCCTAACAGAGCACTTTGCTCTCAGATTGCATGTTTACTGGTGCTTCCTAGAATCTCTAAATGCAGATTGGGAGGCAGATCTTTTAGTTATCAAGCTCCTCTCCTGTGGAAGCAGCTTCCAGCTTTAGTCCGTGAGGCAGACACCTTGTCTAGCTTCAAAGTTTGTGGTAGAGGTAGAGAAGACAGCCTGATGTGGTTGAGGGAAGAACTCATTCTAGACAGATGGTTCTTCTTTGCTATAACTTCTTCATGTCACTTTACAGTGGGACATGTTGCTATAGGCTTAGAATACTGGAGGACAATCTGACCCCTTCTCAATCTGCTACTTTCTTCTCCTAATTTAATTATTGTTATTTTAAGTTTGTTAACCTTATGTTTTCAAGTAGTGTTCTTCTCTCCATAGTAGCAACACCTGGTCTGGCGTTCTGTTAGCTGAGACAGCTTCTTGAAGGAGAACATGGGCTGAGATGCTGCCAGCGATGTTCTACAACTGCTGCTATAAACTCTTCTTGTTCAGTATGCTTTGCATCTATTTTAGTTTTCTTTCTCTTCAAACCCCCACTCGGTGATGGCAAACTCCTGCTTGTACTGAGCCGGGTTCTGCTGGAGGTTTCTTCCCGTTAAAGGGGAGGTTTTCCTCTCCACTGTCGCCACATGCATGCTCAGTATAAGGGATTCCTGTAAAGTAATTAACAACACAAGCCATTGTTTTGGTCTAATGATTCCAGAAGGCTGAATGCTGGAAGTCAATAACTTGATGTTATCCGCTGGGGTTCCTTAACTTGGAAACTTTTTCAAAATTGTTTGTTTTGATGTGTGTATGATTGTAATTGATTGTCTTGTAAAGTGCCTTGAGACAACATCTGTTGTAAATTGGAGCTATGTAAATAAACCGATTATTGATTCTTGAGGTATTTGGGATTCATGGCGGTCAACTGAGAGTATGTGGATAACGCGCACAATGATTTAAGTGGTTCCATTATTTGACCAAAATTTATTTGGACTGACCCAATTTCAAGGCACCTGAAGAGACCATAGCCTACTGAGCTAGACAGCACTCTCTCTATACATATTCAAGGATTCAAGGAATTTTATTTGTCATAACATCACATGTGGTACATGTGGTGGTGACGAAATTTTAATCCCACAGTCCAGTTTACACCCTGACAGCAATTTTAAAATAGCTAAAAATAAGGATAATATAATAAAATATAAATAAATATAAAATAATAAGATTGTGAATACACAAAATATACAAAATACACAATATGTGGAACTTGGACATAGCAGCAATGAAAATTCGGAGTGCAAATTTGCTGTAGCAGCATGGATGGTTATTAAAGTGACATATTAAAGTGAGATGTTGAATTGGGATATTAAAGTGATCAGTGCCAGTTAATAAGAAAGGGTTTTTCATTTGTAATTGTCCTTGCGTGTCCTTGCCTTTGAGAGTCTCACAGCTTCAGGAATGAAGCTGTTTCTCAGTCCGGTGGTTTTGCACTTGATGCTCCGCAGCCTCCTGCCTGAGGGGAGCGGGACAAAAAGTGAGTGTGCTGGGTGTGTGGGACCCTTCATGATGCTGGAGGCCCTTTTCCTACATCTGGAATTGTAAATGTCTGTGGTGCTGGGGAGGCTGACTCCAACAGTCCTCTGTGCAGCCTTCACCACTCTCTGCGGAGCTTTCCTGTCTGCAGCAGAGCAGCTTCCATGCCACACATTGATGCTGGAGCACAAGACGCTCTCCACCACTCATCTGTAGAAGGAAGTGAGGACTGAGCTCCCGAGTCCAGCTCTTCTCAACCTCCTGAGGAAGTAGAGTTGCTGGTGTGCGTCCTGACCAGAGTGGAAGTGTTGTTGCTCCAGGTGAAGTTGTACTCCCAAGTACCTGTAGCTGTTGACCACTTCCCATGTGCACTGGGGGGGTGGGCATGCTTGCCCCTTCTGAAGTCCACAATCATCTCCGTTGTTTTCTTTACATTAATGCAGAGGTTGTTATCTCTTCCCCAGCCCTCCAGGTGTTCCACCTCCTGCCTGCAGCTGGACTCATCACTGTTTGTGATGCCTCCAACCACTGCTGTGTCGTCCGCAAACTTCAAAATATGACAGCCTGGATGGATAGGCGAGCAATCATATGTGAGCAATGTTAACAGGAGGGGGCTCAACACACAGCCCTGCGGGGAGCCAGTGCTGAGGGTAATGATGGGGGAGGAGATGTTGTGAATCATCACAGACTGCGGCCTGTTGGTCATGATGTCCAGGACCCAGTTGCAGAGGGAAGAGCTCAGTCCGAGTTAGGAGAGTTTGTTTATCAGAGTCTGAGGAATCATGGTGTTGAAGGCAGATGAGAAGTCCACAAAGAGCATACGAACATATGAATCTTTCTGCTCCAGGTGGGTGAGGGCAGTGTGGACCACGGAGGATCGTCCTCTGTGGATAGATTTTTACTGTATGCATACTGGTGTGGATCCACAGTGACATGGATGGTGGCTTTGATGTGGGTCTGATCCAGTCTCTCAAGGCACTTTGTGATTATCGGTGTGAGTGCTACTGGCCGATAGTCATTCAGACCTGTCACTGCGGACCTCTTGGGGACCGGGATGATGGTGGGGGTCTTCATGCAGGTGGGGACAGCTGCCTGGAAGATGTCCGCCAGAACGTCTGAGAGGTGGTCCGCATACTCTCTCAACCTCCGTCCGGGGATGTTGTCTGGGCCAGATGCTTTTCGGGGGTTGATCCTCCTCAGCGTCCTCCTTACTTCTGCTAGAGTCACACTGATGGGCTCTTCTCCTGGTGAAGTCGTGATTCTGGTGCTGGGGAGGGTCTCAGGGTTCTCAAATACGGTGTAGAATTGGTTGAGAGCCTCAGGCAGCGAGGGGTCTTTGGGGCACTGTGCAGCTTTAGATTCATAGTCTGTGATGCACTTGAAGCCCTTCCACATGCTCTGTGGATCCTGGGAGGAAAAGTGTCCCTGGATTTTCTGAGCACATGCAGCTTTTGCCCTCTTAACTCCTGCAGTCAGCTCTCTTCTTGCCCTCCTGAGCTCGTGTGAGTCACCAGACCTGAAACCAGCATCCCTGGCTTTAAGCAGAGAATGCACCTCTGCATTCAGCCAGGGTTTGTGGTTCGGGTGGCAAGTCACAGTCTTGGTGGTGGTGACATCCTCCACACACTTGCTGATGTACCCCGGAACAGCTGTTTACATAGCGCCGGATACTAATGCTAACATCGCGCTTAAGGAGCTCCATGACAACATCAGCTCACCCAGGGAAACTGGGTTCCATTGTCGTTTTCCTCCATAGGGGTTTTTGGAGTGCTCTTTGTCTGGTCCCTCCCCTAAAGACCTGTTTGCCATGGGTGACCCTACCAGGGGCATATAGCTCCAGACAACATAACTCCTAGGGTCCTTGGGACATACAAACCCCTCCACCACTATAAGGTGGCAGTCCAAGGAGAGGTAGTAGCTACGTTTTTAAAAATGCCTTGGTCACAATACTAATCAGAGCATTCCCAATTGCAGTATTTTAAAGGTTTTATTTTAATTTTCTACTGAAAATAACATTAGATGTCTGATATTGAATTGATTGAATTTTGACAAAAATATTATGAGAATCAAATAAAAAGCGGCATTTGGGTTTTTCAGTAGAGCTGGTGCCAATACTAAGATCAAAATGACAGACAGCTTCAACAGGAACCTAATTATAGTGAAAGCATGCAAAAATAAAGTTATGTTCAAATGTTCAGAGTTGGACATGAAGCGACAGTCAATGATCTGATGAAATAAATATGAAAATATAGAAACAGACAAAACTAACTAACTAAGTTTAAAGTTCCTAGAAAAAAATGCATCCCCTCTTTTTTAAATAAAGAGATACAAGGCTTCACGCGTAAACATTTATAAATGAATGTATGTAAATAAAAAAAATAAAAAAACACAGCTTGATGGTGAGAATTAGGTTACGACAATCATCTGACCACTGATGATGCCTCTTCACTGTTGCATTTTCCCTAAGGCGTCAGAATGTCTGAAAACTATGCTGCTCTGACAAGTGTCATTGTTGTATCCAGCTTCTTTTCACACAGGATTTTTTAAGGCTTTAAACCCAAAATAATGTGAAATTATCTATTTGTATACAAAGGAGGAATCATAAATTGAGAGTTGCTACCAGAACAGCAAAGTATGACTGCGATAAACACAATCATTTTCTCATTTTAATAGTCACATGGTGTTATTTTTCCACATCAGCCTCTTCCTTACCACAGTAAACACTGGGTCTTGTCAGCCTTGTGTTAACTTTGTCTCTGGGCCAATGTATGTGATGCTTATCTGCACAGATGGCAAACTTGATGCCAGGATATCACGACCAGCAAGCTGCATTACACAACTGCCAAAATGCATTAGAGAGCCTACTCACTGTCTTGGTCTTGTTGTGTTGCAGATCTGAATTCTTTCGGCATCTTAACAGGAACTGGGCCTCCCTTTTAGATGTAAAAAAGAAAATTGCCTGCCCTCATTGCTCCATTGATCTGGATTCATGTTACTGACCTTGGTGATAGCGTAATACCCTTGTTATTGATAAGGACTCCAGAATAAAGGGATGTTAATGGCTCTTAGCTTGTAGTGTGCAATACTTGCATCAATATTCATGATGAGAAAGGACACAAGAGACCAAACAGCCTTTGTGTGGATTTAATCCAATTTAAAGAATCATACCATAATAAAACACCAATCTATTTTCTCTAATTCTTAAATGAAGCAACGTCAACACAGTGTCTGGACAATAAAACATTGATAAGACATTTATATTACTCTACACAGTGTATTACATGACTTAGATTATGATATGTCAGGTTGTTCACTGGGAGCCTGGTTAATAAGACCCAACTCTGATGGGCAAGATAATCACTTCATCTGCCCAGGTACAAATGATCATTAACTAATCACAAGCAAGAAAGAAAGTACGGAGGGAAGTCATATTACAGATGCCTGGAAGTAATGAGGGTTAACAATGCAATGTGGTGAAGGACAAAACGACAGAAGAGATTGATGAAAAAGAAAGTGAGATTGGGCAAAACTGAGATGTTAATGGAGAAGATGGGGAAGAAAAACACAAGTGGCTAAAATTCACATCTGTCAGCTCAGCTTTCTTTTGCTGAAGACAGAACATTGGAATTAATGAGACATCATCAGCATTTGGATTTGGCATTTTTAGTATCCTGGCTGAGCTGTAAAGGAAAATTTATTGATCTGAAAATAGAGGACTGGGTTGGGTGCTGGACTTGGGAGGGAAGAAATTTGATTTATTAGGCTACACTTCTAATGAAGACAGTATGCACATTTAAATTTCCTGAAAAACAAATGATTTTCTTTTTAGTACATTGCTTGTGGAAAGTATTCACTGAGTTTTACTTTTTCCACAGTGTGTTACATTACAGCCCTATTCTGTAATAAATCAATATATTTCTTCAAGGATCTTTCTGCTAATTTATTAAAAATAAATAGCTAAGAAATGTTTCATCTGATCATTATAGAGATATTTCTACAACCTAAATTAAGTCCAAAGCACATGCTGTCTATATAAGTGCTCAAATTTGACAGTGCATGCCAAAACGCTAACACCAACAATTAAATCCAAGGAATTGTTTGTAAACCTCAGAGACAAGATTGTCTTGAGGCATAAAACAAGGAAAGGATACAGAAACATCTTCTGCTTTAAGCTAATGTTACTGAGCTCAGGGGTCTTCATCGTTCATTAATGGAAGACGTTTGGAACTACCAGGACTCTTACTAGAGGTGGCTGACTTTATAAACTAAGAGATTGAAGGAAAGGGGTTTAGTTAGAGAAGTGACCCAGAACCAGTTGTTCACTCTGCCAGAGTTTGAGGGAGGACAATCCTTTATGCAGAAATCCTTCAATCAGGTCTGTTTTGTAGAATGGCTGGACAAAAGCCCATCTTCAATAAAAGGAACATGGCATCACATTTGTATTTTACCAAAAGGCACTTGAAGGACTCTCAGACAATGGAAATGCTAGAGATCAGATTTTAATCTGATTGAACATCCCTAGAGAAATCTGAAGATAGCTGTGCTTTGATATTTCTTATGCAACCGAGGGAGCTTCAAAACTACTACAAACATTCATGGGGGGAAAACTGCCTAAACATGTGGATGCTAAGATTGTGACAACTTATTAAAAAAGAGTTGAGGCTTTCATCGCTGTCAAAGGTGAGTCAACAAAGTATTAAGCAAAGGAATAGATCCGTAAATGTCATTTCTGGGTCTTCTATTTTAAATAAATGTGGCATAATCTCAAAAAGATTTTTCCACATTGTCACAATGTGATTGAATAAGCCATATTGAGGAAGGGATATATTTATTCCATTTTCCTAATCTATGAGACCGTTTTCTGAATAAGACAAAATACTGCAAAAGTGAAGCATACTGGATGTTGCCTGGGTTTGTTGTACATGACATTTGTTTTATTATGACAAAACCACAATTCTTTGAACTTTTGCATTTTACAAAAAAAACACAGTAACAAGTTGCTTACAAAGTGAATGTTCATAAATGTAATAGGAATTTGTGCCTTAACAAATGATTTGCATGCAAAGTGGAAGTAAAAATTGAAAATGGCTTTACTTTATTTTTAGGCTTTTGTCTGCTGCATTCATTGATCTTTATAATACCGTTTTCCCACTAATGTTCTTTAACAAACCCCTCAAGCCTTGACAAAACAGTTGGATTCATACATAGATTATTAAATAAAGATGACACTGGTATTAATAGGGACTTTTGAGGGCATTTTGTTGCACGGGATTTATTTAGGAGTATCTACTGTAGGTTACCTGGGCTGAGGATCCATAATCCTTCCACAATTTGCAAGTTTGAAGTTTTAACATGACAAGAACTTAAAAGGTTAAAGGGGTGTAAACAGAAATTAGAAAATTAGAAAAAAAATTCTGTGATCAACTTGGAGCCAGTCATAGTTGTTGCAAGTTGAGCACGAACAACAATTTTTTGATCAGCAGTTAAGACTCTTGTTATTAAAAAGTGATACAGCTGGTGACCCAAGACCTTGCCTTAAGGTTAAGTCTATGCAAACACAAAAACAAACAGGAGGGATCTGATAACTACAATTCAAGGATTTGTTTGAACCTTTATTACACAGAATCCTTCATCATCCCTGTAAGAACATGGAGACTATTTTTGAGAATTTAATGCTTTTCAACTTTTACAGAAAAGTTGTATTTGAAAATTGTAATTGCTTTAATGCATCTCAACACTTTGGGCCATAAGGTCATCTTTAACATATGTGCAAGACGCAAAGAATTAATATAATCAAATTTCTAGGCTGTATTTGCAACTTAATATTCATCTCACAATTTCTAGTTGTATCTCTTCGTGTTTTGCAGTATAGTCAGCAGCTCAGATACTTAATATAATCCTGATCAACCACAAAAAGTTCTAACTTTAAAACATACATTTTCTTTAATTATGGATTTTCAATTGTTTATGAAAAGTCATATCCTTCCATATCCTCTTCTTTGCACTTTCAATTGGTAACTATTGCTCTCTCTGTGTAAGATCTCACATACTAAACATGTTGCTGGGAGCATAGACAAAAATTACCCAGTGTTTACAGTGATTAGCAACAGAAACACATGAAATCCTGTACTGATAAATTCTGCATCTGAATCCCTGAGTTAAAAGTATGTTTGCAGGATAAGAGGGATAAAATTGTGCATTTTGATAGTCACAATATAGATGAAAAGAAATAAAACTCCTTACAGGTCTGTGATTTCAGATAGCAAGTCGCCAATCAGCTTTGAATAAGTAGAAATGTTGCTGTCTCAAGGTTTTTTTGCAACAAAGCAACAGCTTACCATTGGTAGTGCTTGCTTTGTGAGTTTGTATAACCGCTCTGGGAGCTAAGATTAAGACTGTAACCAGAAATAACAATCTTCTTATCTAAATCTCAGATAGAGATAAAATATATTTTCCCGACGTAAATATGTTCCAGTTCTACATACTGAATAATGTCTCCAGCAGCTGGTGTGCAGTTCTGCAAATTATTTAAAAATCTGCAGCTTCGAAGTATTGTGGATTCACAGGGAGCTGTATCTTTCTCCTCGTTACATCTTTGCCTAATTGAGGCATGAGGTTTGAGAATATATTAGCATACCTAAATCTCGGGCTGCCCTACTCGCAGTTGTACGCTTTTGTCGTTTATGTGCGTGACATGATTTTATAAGAACAAAGAAGACGTAGATTAACAAAAATTTAAACCAATATGTTCTTTGGTCCTGTGCATTTGTTATTTTTTGTACTGTTGGAGATTGACAATGATGTGAATTTGTACTAATAGATCAGTAGAGTGTTCTTCCTCAAGAAAACATATTTTACCACCAGCTTTATTCAACTGTTCTGAATCTCCCGCAGACCAGGTCCTGAATGGTATTATTGAAAAAAAGGGACCATACATCAGCCTATTGATTCACGTATAATCGTTTATTTACTGTGTGCTAAGAAAGATTTCCTGCTTATTCAACTATGTTTTCTTAGCAAAGGATGACACTTTTATGAGTGTGGGACATACAGTTTCAGTTCTTCTTCTGTGTGCTTTAAAATGCTTTAGATTGGTTTGTGAAATAATTCTTGAACTTTGAGAACCTTTTTTCCACAATCTTTTGGAGTTATAACATTTTTGGGGGGATTTTATTGAAAACCATGCTGGTTAGTTAGAAGAAACTGTTAAAAGTGTTTGATGACATTAAAGTTTCTTCTCCTTTGTCACCCAAAAGTACAAATATCTAGGTAGCATAATTTACTCCTTCCCCGTGTTTGATTTTGCATTGCTAAAAAGCAACAGAAGCAGTCATGCTACCTTTAGGTATTATGCCAAACAGCAATTGATTTAATACAAATTTTGTCTGAGCAAGCCACACAGACCATTCCCCTTTCTCAAAATTGAAGAAATGTAAACATCATACCCCAGGGACATGCAAACAGAATAGGACCACATGCTGGCTTTTATTCATTTCTATTGGGTGACAAAGGTAATTGAATTTAGTCTGGAAACCATTAGGATTATTTATGACTTCCTTTTGTCGGTGGAAACATAAGCAGTGAAAAAGAAACCCCACTTGTGAGTAGATTTCTGCATAAATAGTATAGGCCAATTCAGCCAACGCATGAGCACAGTTTGGGAACTCAGTGGGGTATTTAGAATCTTTTTTCCTGCCCATTTTGCATAAAAATTGTCTTTGGATACAAAACATAAAATGGGAGGAGAATATATGGAAAAAAGTGTGTTACTTCTTACTGTTTCTTTTCCTTTGTGCTTCTAAATCAAGCTGTCAAAATCAAAGGAAAATTCTCTATTTCAATCAAAAATGGTACATGTATTTTGGATGAATATTCACATTATATGCTCTTTCATTATTTTCATATACGGCAGTTACTGTTTCCTGCATAAAGTGTTTTGTTTCTTTCAACGTACTACTCTTTTAAAAAGGTTATAAAGAAGAAAAAAACATAAATTACGAATGCAAGCAGTTAGGATTGAAGTCCAAAATCACCAGTGCCTTTCCTCTTGAATAAGGCCTTTGCTATGTGCTCTACTGACTGAGCAAATATTTTTTTTCACATCTACTCACCAATCCTTAACCCAAATAAATATTGTATCTGATAAAACAGTGTAGCTACAGTAAACAGAGCTGCTCAGTAAATATTTTCGAAAAAAAAGGAGTAATTTTCTTCCTCAGATGCTCAGTAGTGGCTACAGGACCAAGCTTTATTCTTCTCTAAATAACTAAATCCCAAAATTCATTGAAAGCACACAATTGTGCTTTTACCGTAAAGATTCATCATACTTTTGAATGTTTTTAACGGACATTTAAAAAAATACATTTTAAACCTGGCCTTGATAATAACACTACCTAGTCAAATCAGACGAAAAACATTAGATAATATGTCTCGTCTGTGCTCACGCTCATATTCAGAATTTCTGTTTAATAGGACAGGTATTAAATATATTATAACACATACATTAGTATATTTTGGAAACATTTGACAAGATTTAATTATGATAGTCTAAATCCGGTCTGCTTTCAGGAACTCTGAATAGTAGATGTATTAACCTCACAACCAAACACAACATTTTTCACAAAATTAGGTGCATTCATTTTTTAAAGTAATTTCTAAATACATGTTATTTCAAACAAATGCCAAACCTAATTTTGCACCAAACAGTATCACATATGAACATGAAGCCTCCAAACTATATTTTTAAGTTGTTTCTCCTGCACCTTTACTTTTATTTTGAGTAAAATCTTGCCTTTTTTTTTTTTTACAAACCTTAGTCTCAGGAACAGTCTGTTCCTTTTACATAAACAGACAATGATTTCTGATTGAATTCACCCCTGCTGTCCTCAGCTGTGATGTCCCATTGTTACCATGTCTTTAAGTACTTCTATTTATTGGAAAAACATTGAATTCTAAAATGTCTTGAAAACACAAAGTTCTTTGGCTTGATGCTTCCTGTTATTTTGTTGCTGCAAAATAGGATGCATGTAACAGATAGATGATTTACTTTCTTTACACCATTAATGGTAATTTAGGGTAAGAGATTGCAGAATTTTAAAATATATAAGAAACATTTGTATTGGGGATGGAATCACTCAAATAAATTCACCCTTTAACAAAATAATGATAACCTATTTGAGAAATACATTGTATTGTATTATTGTGCAAAGGTTAATACATATCATATATGTATTTCAACTAAAATGCTTACACTACTAGTTTTTAAATAAAGTAGACACATGCAATTTTAACTGCTTACTAGTTCATTTACTTTGCTCCAAATCAGTCAAGATACAAGAATGTTCAGTCAGTTTATTGGTCAGATGTGTCCTGGGCCGGTCTACCAAATAAAAATACAGAAAGCAGATTCTGTTTGCCGAGCTGGAAGAGACTTATTCCATATGCATTTTTTTCATACAGCACATTTTATAAAATAAATTGTTTCACCAAAGTGCTGAACACTAATAAATCAGAACAGAACTACAAACCAAGGTATAAATAAATAAAAATAATAACATACATGCTAAATCACTAAAGCTGAATAAAATGTAGGACAGACACTGTAGTAAAGTAAAAAAAGAAACATTATTTGTTAGGTACAAAGGTAGCACGTGGATAGATGATGGAACAGGTCAGATATGTTCATGCTTGGTGTGAAGCATTTTAACCACCGGCAGTTTTTTTTAAAATGTGCTACATAAATAAATGTGATTTTATTTGATGAGAGTGATAATAAAAGTATTGACTATTATCTTTAGATCATGTTTTGACAAGACTTGTTTCAAACTGGTAATATCGCTAATATGTTCTGTTTTTTACACAAAGGTATAAAGCAGTACACAATTTTTTTTCAAATACTTCCAAAAAATTGCATGAGGCTTAATGCTTTAGCCAATAGGTGTGCCATTGTTGGTTGTTAGATTATTTACCTTATTCATCCCATAATGCAATGTGACGCTAGCTACAGGAAGGCATTTAGTTGAAGCTTGTGGCTTTCACCTGGTAAGTGTGTTTTATCAAGGTTAGATTACATTCACACTAAAGACATTTCACTTTGTTCAGCAATGTTGTGTGATTGTGTGGCTTGTTTTTTGTAGAACAAGGATTGTAAGAACAAAAAAGATGACAAAAAGTTGTTTTAAACTAACTATAACATGCAGGATATAATTAATTCTAACCCCCCACGTTTTATAGAACCATAAAACTGTCTAGCAGTTTGTCTGCCACAATAGGATGCAATCTTGTCGAAGTAAAGTACAACAAAACAAGAAAATAACTTGGGGATTATTTTCTGTTTGATGATGAAATGCAATATAAGTGTTTGGGATAAAAGTTAACAGCTAACTATATTAGTAATTTAGACTTGTCTGCAAAGAATCCATACACAAATCCCCTGAGATAAAATCATGGTGCAGTGTTTGTTCATACACAACACCTGTGCAACCTAAGTTTTTATTTCTGGCTGTGGACCAGATGTTTGCTGCCTAACAGCGTTTTCCACAAGCTCACCAAGCAAACAATATGTGAACCTGGATATCCATTTTAAACACACATATAACAAAGTCAGCCCATCCACAGAAGAGAACCAGAAAAACAACACAGATGGTTTGCTTGAGATGAGACAGCAGGGGTATCACCCTTAATCTACACAGGGCTTTGCTGTAAGAGTGAAATGACTTCCGACCAATTAAATGACCATCCAAAGAAAGCTTTGCCTCACCTGATCTAAGCTGTATAGTATTAGTAGAAGAGAGAAAATTGTATAAATTGTATAGGTGATAATAATACCTAACTGGACATATTTTAACAGTTCGAAAAGGGGGCTATTGTTTGCAATTATTACGTTTTGTTAAGGCTCAGGCAGAGACTGGAGGATCCGAAACTTAAAACGTCTTTGCAACTCGCCTCTCGATCTCTCTTAAAGCAACATTAAAGTAGGTTTAGTTTTGGTCGATTTTTGCTGCCAGTGGACAAAAGCAGTAGTGTTTTGCCTGTAAGAATACTGCATTTCCCATGAGTACCAACGCATAGTGTTTTAAAATCCTACCTCCCAGTCGCCTGCAGTTGGATTGAAGTACATTTCTGTGTCCAGTGGCTGTGTGAAGGATGAATAGCAATGAGGTGATAAATCTAATACTGGCATAACAATGGAATATGATAATGTTGAAAATAACAAACAGGGAAGTGATGTGTGCAGTAAACCAGTCAGCACATTTGTAGTTGTTTTGTGTACAATTGTAGCATTTTTTTTTAAATTTAGTAGTGGGCATATGTTTATTTTTGACAGTTTCCTGTTGTTATTTAAGCTTCTGACCCACATAAAAACAAGGATTCTAAGGAGTACAATTATGAAGTTTATTTAGAGGCTGAATCTGTTCTGGGAACCAGAGTAGATCTCCGGCAACTGATAATGAAGGTGAACCAGAGATGATCGGCAGCGAGGATCCAGAGACAGCAGACAAAAAACAGTTCAGCAGGAAACTCAGAGGGAAACAGGAACGACGTAGGAGACCGGAGACCACTGAGGGGTAAGCAGAACGGGAAAGGTGATGTGTGCGGAGCGTGATGAAAAATGGAACGTTCTACCTTTTTAGATAGATGGTGGAAAACGCCAGAAGGAGTGAGTGGTGAGTCTTTCCAGTGTAGGCAGGTTGTCCAGGGGGAGAGCACGGACGATGATGCAAGGCTGGAGCGAGCAGACCGAGCTGAACCAGAGGAGCGGAGAAACCAGAGGATTGTGATGACCAGTGGGATTCTTGAGATGGTATGGACACTGAGATAATAGAAACCTGGTTAGAGCACATGAGATGATGAGGGGCACAAAAAGGGGAAAACAAAGTATCAAAATAATTGGAAACAACTACAAAAACTAAAAGAGGAGGAGGGAAAAAAATAAACAACTGGAGAGCTAAGGCAACTGGAGACTAGAAAAACTACGAAAATGGCTAGAGAACTAGGGGCACAAATGTTTAGCAAGAGAACAAGTAAACTACACAACTCTAAAGAACTGGCACTGAGAGCAAGAGGTTACCGGAAGCAACTAATACTCAGGCGACGAGTAGCTGATCCTCGCTCCTCTTATACTGGTCCAGCTTGTTACTCTCTGTTATTGCACAGTCTTCACAGTTTTTACTTATTTTTAAATCATCTATTTGTTTAATCTTTAAATACACACGCACATGTTTACCCGTTTTATATTAACCTACTAAGTTGTACATTCCAGTGGAACAGAGTGTGCTATCTTTAAAAACTGCAGAGGATTTTTTGTCGTACTTTTGCGCTTACTGTACAGAATGCTATACTTTATTATGTTGTATTCCATGCATCTTTGTGTCAACCTGCTTCATCCAATTACCTGTCTAGAAATTCCCCGCTGTAGCGCTATAAAGGATATTTTTATTGCCCGCTATTGTACCTGGCAGAATTACAAAGCAGCTGTACACATAAACATTTTCATAGAAATCTACCCTAAATCTACCCTATGCCATAATCGTTACATGGACCATGGCCATTAATGATATTTTAGATGTAGAAAAGCTACTGCCAGAATATAATGTATTGATTTAACACAAAGGAAAAAAGCCTATTGTGTATAAAAAATAAAATAAAAAAACCTTTGTTTTAGGGTATTTTCTGCTGTATTTTTATAATCTCAGATTTCTTAATACTTCAAACATAACTGGACACTTGATGTTTATACAGGCATAAAGTACTTCCTGAATGTCCTGTTGCTATGGTTAATTAGCAGTGATTGCACACATACTTAATCATCTTGTGGGCTAACTGCTTACTGAATTTAATTAGGTATATGCATCTTGAGTAAGGCCCTTATCTACATATGTATAAATACAATAGCAACTTTCAAGTGTCTCTGACTGGACATTTGACGCCTCAAGAGATTCCACCCTGGACAGTTCACCAGTCCATTGCAGGGCAACAGAGAGACATACAGGACAAACAACCACTCATAACTCATAAACACACTCACACCTAAGTGCCCAATCAGCCTAACCATGTACGTAATTTTTGAGGGTGACACAGGGGACATGTCCCGAGCCCTTTTTCAAATGTCCGATTTGGTCCCCTGCACTTTTTACCCTCCAAAAACAATGTTCCGCCATACTACACCGAAACTGTCAGCACTAGGACCATGCAGGAAACAACCGCTCAGCTGACGACTGCTTCTCTGAGTTTAGACTGCCCACCAGCGCTTGATTGGCTCTCTGTTGTTTGGATCTCGTGTGCTTGGCTGTCTCCACCGTCACTCATTAGAAGCATACGTTATAATCAGCGCCATAGAGAGAGAGTTTGGACACTCCCATTGACTTCCATAGAAAGAAGCATGGAGCTGTTAATAGCTCCAAACACCAGCCGTTTCAGCATTGGACGTTGTGCATTCTGTGTTTTCTACGGAAAGTTGAAAATGTACAACTTTAGCTTTAGCTGACTGTACTGTATCACAGTAATATTTATATTGCCAGTTTTCATTAATTAAGCATTTTAACTTGCTAACTTAACTTGCTAGTTGTGCTTTAGCTGCCGCTTGCTCATTACAAGCTTGGCGGCTTTAGACGGGTTCGTCTGAGTCAGTGTTTTAAAATTTCCATCATAACTTACATTCTGAGCTTAAATAATTTTCACATTTTTTTCGGCCAATCACCCTGCGTGGGCTTCTACCAGCAGCTTCGCCGGCTGATCCACGTGGACTTGTTCGGTGCGGCAGGGCAGCGGCGGCAGCGTGGCACGCCTTCTGTGCCGCTACCTGTTCTACCTGTGTGTGTGTGTGTGCGTGCGCATGTATATATATATATATATATATATATATATATATATATATATATATATATATATATATATGTAAATAGTTCTAATATAGAAATATTATACTAGTCGTAGTAAATAGTAAAAGCGGTTCTTTATTTTAAAGCTTGTTTTGCATTTTACTTTCTTTTTTTTTTGCATTTTACATATTTTACAATAAATTGTTTGGTCATTTATTTTTGCACAATTGAGTTTGGTCACAATTGAGTTTTGTCATGTAATATGATTTCAACAAGAAACGGTTTAAATTAAATTAATATTTTAATCTGTGAATTATAAATAGCAGTTCTCAGACTACAAGCACAATAAACTAAGTTTGCATGAAAGCAAAAATTATAATAATAATTTTTTCGACAAAAATTAAGCATTCATCCCAGGTCTTCAATCAAAACATTTCCTTTTTATAAATGGTATTTTTTACCTCTGTTAAGGTTTTTGTACGTTATGAAACACTGTGGCCATACTTTGATGTTAGGTAAATAAACTTGTTGGGGAAAGTGAAAAAAGTCGTTTTTGCACCAGAAGCCGTTCAAACTGACTTACGGGGCTGAGATGTTTGGACCTTTTCGAAGCTACTTGAACCACGTGACCACCTATCGGCGAGTTCAAAGAGTTGAAAAATACTCGCCCCCCCCACCTTTGAAATTTCATCCATGAGCCTAACAGTCATGTTTTTGGACTGTGGGAGGAAGACAGAGTACCTGCATGCACAGGGAGAACATGCAGAAAGACCCAAATGGTGCAGTGGGTAGCAACAGTGCTACCCACTGGGTCACTGTGCAGCCTCCTATATGCCCCTTATTTTCCAAATAAAGAGTTCAAATAGTTGGAACACTTGGCAGATAGTAATCGATTTTTATCCTTTACCAGAGTTGTTTTGGCTTATGTAAATGCATGAATTATCTTGTAAGTGTAGTATATCTTGCACTACAATAATTTAAATCCACTTACTGACTGGATCATAAAGGATTTTTAGTTTTTGTGAACTGTAACTAAAATTCCCTTAGGCAAATTGTAATATCAGCTGGTGCAATCTTTCTGCTTGATTCAGAAATACAGAGGAATACAAAACAATCATCCTGGGCAAAATGTCTTACAAGAATTGTTCTTGTCAAAGATAATTGCCTGTCCTCTTTGGCAATGTTTCGACAGTGGCAAATGTGACAAATAGTGCATATTTAAGTTGAAAGGATCTAAGCATGGAGCTCTGAATGTTTTCTTTCGTCTCTCTTTTTGTTTCATTGTTCTTTTCTAGTATCAGAGGCACAGCATTTTTATTTACTTTTCTGTAAAATTGTATTATCTTGTTTCCCTGACACTACTAATAGTGTATATTGAGTAAACGTACATTACATGGAATCAGCCACTGATGCCAGAGGATGCAAAGCTAACTGTGGAGGAGACAATCTGTTTGGATATACATGTGTTGCTCTGGTGCCTGCAGAATGGTTTCCCATCTTACAAAATGGCTTTGGATGCCAGGAAAAAAGCCAGCAAGACACTAATTGCAGTGCACAAGGAGTCTCCCCAGCATCTGATAAGTATAGAGGAGGTGGCAATCACAAAAAAATAGACATGTGTAGTACAGACAAATTTAGTTAGAATAAAGGTTTGACTTGTTTCATAAAATACCGTCAGCTATGGAGATTTTGTAGCTGGGCTTTTCATTTTGTTATTAAAGTCAAAATCATTAATCTTAGTTTTGTTTAGTGGTAGTTATATAATTCTGTCTGTGCAAACTCAGGTAGCAGTTCGTGAAAAGAAAACTTTAAGCCATCCATGAGAAAAACTGCAGACAAGACGGGAATCATAAAAACCTACGACTGTATCCGCTTCTCACAACTCTCCAGTTTCTGTTCATGGTCCTTGCTACTTGTCCCTGCAGCAAGTACCACCTTAGACTCCAAACTATGATCCAGACTCTTTGGTAAATCTTCCAAGACCACTGCACACCCACAACCCAGATTCCCAGACCTTTTAACTTCCTCCCTGGTGGATCAACACCATCCTCAAAGTAAAACCCACTCCACACGAGATTAATCCATCATACAGAAACCTTACGTACCTGATATCTCCCTCCAGAGCTCCCGGTTTCCCCATTCTAGACCCAGGACTCCTCTGTGCACATTTCACATTCCTTTGGTAAAATCATTGTTACCATAAATCATTTAAACTCTGAGTGCTTACCTATATGCGGGTCAGAGCTGTAAACAAACCAATCATAAAGACCCTGCTAAGCATGTAGAGCTAATCCAGTGTTCCATAGCCAGGACAAAAAACACTCCGGTCCTCCTATATCTAAGGTTCAACTATCATATAAACCTACTTCTCCCGAAAACCCCTTTTGATTTAAACACACATTAAGTACATTACTGTTTATCTCAAATTTAGCTTTGCCATCCAAAGTTTCTAATATTTTTGCCAGACAATGCACATCTCAAAAAATATGTGGTATCTCTGTCATGAACAAAATCTTCTTCTTACAGAGATTATGTTGATCTCGCACAGAGCTAATTAAACAGCCTAGAAAAGCCACATGATGATGTTTAAAAGTTTCTTATGCTCAAAGCTTGAAAGTTCACTTCCATTGGTAATGAAATGTATCATTTTCATTTTGAATGTTGTTTATCTTTTTGTTAATCTCCCCAAGTGTGGAGGCATAAACTTTATGTGCAAAAATCTGTTGATCTCAGATGGAAATATACCACCGAATAGGACGCTCTGTGATATAATTAAGTTTTCTGTGCATTCATAAATATCAGTTTAATCTAAAGTTTCCACCTGTATGCTCAATCCCTACCAAATGTTTAAAGGAAACCCTTTAATAACTACCCAATTTTAGATATGATTAATCTATCCTGAGTAAATGTATATGTACCATAAACTTTTTAGCTGGATTCCGTTCTCCATAGCAGTAAAGGGTAAGATTATCTCTATACTCTTTATGCCGCTATAGGTTTTGGCAGCAGAAGCAGAATCGGACTACTTTTCCTGAGTCTTTGTCTATCCAATGTTCATTATTTGCCTTTATCTTAAATATTAAATGTTTTCTGTCAGTGTTTTCTCTCCATAGAGACAACAACCTGGTCTTGCATTCAGTTAACTGTGACACCTTCCTTTAGTGAAGAGATAATTCTGTCAGCAACTCAATGATCTCCTTGCATCATGTCAGTCTATTGCCTTGATGCAATCTACTGAGTTTCCTTATATTGAAAACCTTTTAAACTAATTTGAATAACAAACTGAAGCGGTTGCACTGTTAAAAATCTATGATCCATTTGAATGTGTCTAGTATTGGATAAAACATTTTTTTCTTGTAAAGTGCTTTGCAATGATGTCTTGCAAATTAAATACATTTAATTTAATTAATAATCTCAAACAGTTTAAAAATATTAAACATATTTCAGTGTTTTTGTGGCTAGATCTTCCTTAGGAAGAGATTTTATCTCAATGAAGTTGCTCATAAAGTTATAAAAAGACTAAAATGTTCTTTGTTATGCCAATTATGGGAGTGCTATTGAGATGCTTCCTTTTGGTTAAAGCTATAATTTTGGTGCTAAGAAAAAGCCTGAACCAACTCATAGCCAGAAAAAGCAGTGTTAAAAATAGTAAGTAAATAGTCTTTCAGTAAAATAACCTTTCATCAGTAACAGGGTGATCATTTTGATAAGAAGTACAATTAGTCTTACTACATTTATTTATTTGATTGTGTTAACTGGACAAACATTAACCAGGCAGAAATTGTTTAGCCAGAGTATGTTTTTTAATTGTGATATTTATTTGTTTATTCACCAGATTACTGGCACACCTGCCCTTACGTTATGTTTGCAGGTAATTATTCAACTAACTTAAGTAAAAAACATATGTAGCAGTTTCTCATGACACCGTCAATAGTTCATATCTTAAAATTTACATTTTGATGCTAGACACAGAGGCAGATGTTTTTTTTTCCCTAAAAAACAACAACACTGAGCAAAAACATCTTTCTTTGCTGATAGTTTTCCCACTTTGACTATGGTAAAACTTTCTAAAATGTATTTCACCAATTATATCTATAGAGAAAAGCATTGCTTTCTCAAAGTCCACTAGTGTTTGCATTACACAAATTGTATGCAGAGAAAAGGAGATAAGGACCAAGTGAAGAACAGCCTCCCGATTACAGAAACAACCAAGATTTATATTTCTGTCTGTCTGTATTTCAAATAAATATTCAATCATAATTGGTTATAATTTGCCTAAATAAATCAAATGCATAACTTACTGACTTTATTTAAATCCGGTTGAATGCATTTAATGTAAACTGCTATATGAAACAAGATCAGAAATATGTCTTGCTTCGTGAGGCCGCTAAGTTATGAAGTTTCTGTGTTTTGACAACAATTTACAGTTTTTTCCAACAGTAACTGCAAGTGCTTTTGGACATCCATCAAAAGCTTAAATGCTACTTTCTGATTTTTTTATGACACTATTATTTGTTTGTATCATGCCAGTCAAAATGAACTATACTTACAAATGCTGCATGTTCATTCGCTATACAGGTAATGCTCTCATTTGTTTCACTTAAATTGCTACACACAAACATTTAGAACTAGTTTCTCGAATAAATTCAGGCAAAAATTGTGGACCCCGATTACATCCTCACAATGGACGAGGGCGGACAAAGATTGCAACAAATGTCGGAAGAAGCACTGTAAAACAAATTATTCAAACACTTTGAGAACATCAGGAGAAGAGGTGTCTTTACTAGACAGTATTTCAGGAATAATAATGTAATGAACCTCTGTAATTGTGTCAAACATGAAGGTTACAGTGGGAGAAGATTTTATCGCTTTTTGGATTGTACATTTAGATTTACAACTTTAATGTCATACGGATTGACGGTATTGTCTAATTGTCAATTCATTTAAAAAAAATAAAATAAATGTCTGAAATGTCAAACTTCCGCCAGCAGCGGCAATCCAATACCACAGAAACGTAGCCTCTTCCACTAACCTTTACATTTAAGATGTTAAAAGATGAGTGCTGAATTCTGCCCAGCTAATTCCTCTCAACCTAATTAAAAAGGTAATGCTTTTCTCATGTTGTAATTAATAATTTTCCTTTTAACTTCAAAGAAGCCTATTGCTGTGGTTTAAACAAAATAGTATAAAGTGTTTTTCTTAGTAGCGGAACGGAGTTTGAAAGTTTAGTATTGTGACAAGGCTATTACACTGTAGTAAATAGCAGTTTTACGATTAAGATTCTCATTTTAACTGTGTAGCTTGCTGCAGTATTTTACCAGAACAATAACACTGTTATTCTACTCTACACTAATTTTACTCTGCGGTACACAAGATTGCTAGACAATTTGCTGAGGTGGAAGGATGTTAATTCTTACTCGACAAGAGGATGCCCTTTTTGTTATAGTGATTCCAAACAACATAAGGCTGAGAGATATACAAAGCACTGTTTTAGGGAATAACAATATAGTTGAGAATCTGTTTAAATCACTACATATAACAGACTGGTCATGAGAAATACAATACAGATAAGATTATTGTTCAAACAACTACCTATTTAGCAGAACCATGGGAGAGTAAAGACGGTCTCTGGTATAAAGTGGGGGGTCAGCTGTCTGATCACGTTTGATGTTGCATGGGGTAATATGTGTTCTTGCAACTGTTTGTACAACCTCCTATATTATAAATTGTGTATTTAGGGAAATAGATGCATTGATAAACAATTTTCTATATGTAATATAAATTAAGTTAGAGGACATTTCTCCAGAAAATGACTCGAATTTATTAGACATTTGTCTAATTTATTTAGACAAAATTTTTTCTTTCCTTTTTTTTTCTTACAAATTACGGTAAGTAACAAATTAAAATGGAAACATAGAAACCGTATTTAAAAATCTCACACAGAATGGAAGGACAAAGATAGATGACTTGACAAAGACATAGGACAGAGACCAAACCTCTCAAAGCACTTTACATGGTGCTGAATTGTAATATGCTGAAATGACGTGCTTTCGCCATGGTAACAATGCCAATGGGGGATTCAATTAGCATCTTTCTAATGACGAACACAGATTTCTTCACCAAAGAGATGATAAAAGGACTCATTAAAGTCCACTTTCAGGTGCAGAAGACCGTTGTAATGTTGGAACATACATAATTCCTAGACTGCAGCAAATGTTGAATTGGTTCTTCATTTGAGTCTTATTATGGTCCTTTTCTGCATTTTTTTGCACAGCTACATAGCAAAGTTTCTGAATATAAAAGGGGTTTAAGGTGTATGAGGAAAATTGAAGCGTGTCAGCAAGAGCCAAGCGTCACACGTAAACCAGCAGAATACAATATCCCAATTTTAAAAAACGAAAGTCAATCAAGACTTCTCTGGCCGCATAGATATTTGGAATGGATACGCTCTGAATTGTGTCTAAGATGGCACCTGAAATAACTTCACACTCAAGTTTGACTTTATTAGGCAAAGATTGCTAGCGCTGGGTTGGCCAGTCTTTTGCCCTCAGAGGTGCCCTATTAAAGGCATAGATTCAAAACTGTTTCTCAAAGTATCTAAAACGATGTTTTGAGATTTTAATCCATTCTCCACGACTTGATATAAGGTTTGAATCTCTGTTAACTCCTACAATATTTAGTCTGGATTCCCTCGGTTAAACTTTGACAAAATCAGTATCCACATAACTTAGACTTTTGGCTCGAACCTGATGAACTGTATTTTTATTAGACCCAAACACTTAAAGCAGTTGAATCATAAAGTAAGCATACATAAAAAGGAAAACACCATAAATCTTGCCTCTCAGCTGATCATCAAATCACAGATGGCTGGATAGCGCAACTTGAAAGTCACCCGACTTACACACTGGGGGCCTGGGTTTGAATCCAGGCACCGGAAATAATATATACAAACAGCAGACCCTTTGTGCTAATGCCTAATTTGTAAGTCGCCTTGGATAAAAGCATCTGCTAAGTACATAAATACTACACTTCTTAGAGCGAGGCAACTCCACTTGTGCTAACAAACTCAGACCTCACAGGTTCCAAAGGTATACATCTTTATCTAAATGACTCCAAAGCTCTATAAACAAGACATAAATGACAAACGGTATTGGATATGGATTATTTTGCAGGCTAGCATCTCGAGAAACGTTTTATACTAGAGGAAGAATTTGATTAACGGCTAAGGATTGCTTTACCCAGATTCCTTTATTAAACAGAAATTTCTCTGATAAGTCTAAATTTTAAATTTAAATTTTCTGACAATTTTTCAGTAAAATACGTCCAATATTTTCTTTGTTAACAGTGAATAACCAAACACAAATAAATAAATAAATAAAATATATGCAATTTCTTATCATTTTATTTAAATTTGACGTAACACAAAAAACAAAAGCCATTTTAGAAATTACAACGCTCTGAAAGTAAAAACTGAAGAAATGTCTGTTTGTAGATAGTGCTTAAATGCTCCAAAGGAAAAACTAATTCTGCATTTACTAATAATCCTAGTGTGCTTAAGTTTATAACCTTATTCATGTTATTTCTTGAAGGATATGTAGTTTATAATATTTTTTTAAAATTCTGGTTTTATTCTGGCTATTTATATTTTATCCTTAATTACTCTGCTGTAAAAAATATATTTTCAAGGAATGGTCTGAATGTTAGCTTTATTTTGAAACAAAAGTTAATGGAAACAGCTTGAAATTGTTGAGAAAAAATGTAATTAGTCTTGGACAAGACATTTTTAGAAAAATATTTACAACAACCACTAGGGTAATCAGAATATTTTACAAATGATGCATATTTTTCAGCTGCACATCTGTGGTGGGAATTTGCCGTTTCACTTTATCCAAAAGATACTCGTTGGGACTGAGGCCTGATCTTTGGATAAGAATGTAGTGATGTTATGTTCATGTTCAATGAACAAGTCTGTTACTATTTGAGTTTGTGACTGGTGGGAAAATAAAATAATATAAAATCATGCAAAGCAATGTAATAAATAAACTTGAATTCAGTTCATATGAGCACACAGTGTAGGAATTTACATCAAGTAATAAGTTCAACATTGCCATGGGAAGACTATTCTCTGTCAAGCGAAAGCACAGGCTTTTGTGACGTGCATGCTGTATGTCTTACTGCAGACTTCTGATAATTGACAACACATACTGTCGTTGTGCAAATAAAATCACTTATTATGGTGTATGACACTGGCAACTTCTTCTGGAAATCCACAAAAATGTTTATCTTCTGTGAAAAATATATGGTGCCAAAAAGAAAAAAGAAAGAAATTCTTAGACTAGGAATGAAAGATTGATTTCGGGGAGAAAATATATATTAATAATAAACAAATAAATAATTTATTACAAGTTTGTATTAATCTCCACATGTCTGTCATTATTTTTAAACATGGATTGAGAGCTAAAGAAAATGTTCAAGCTGGACATAAAAACAGACATATAGAGGCAACTGAAACTAACACATAATTACACTGTAATATTTAGTGTTCCAATTAATATTGCACCTTTTATAGAAATACTATACTTACTATCCCACGTATGGTCACCCTGATGTTTTTTTATTGGACTCTATAATTAAGTTTATTAAAAAAAGCAATTCACTTGACCTTTCTTTTAGTGTTTTGGAGAGCATATCTTTTCATAACTCATAGCAAGCTCCAGCCTTCAAACAGAGTGTAGATATTTAAAGTAACATCTAAGGAATTACAGATAGATAAAAAAGACTTGTGAAGAAGGCAAACCCACCATTAAATTTTGTTCCTAAGGATTAATTTAATAATGCATTATATTCATGTAAAAGCAGCTTTGATTAATGAAGTTTGAATCTCTTTGCTTCTGGTTAATGACATTTGTCTCCTTTGAGCAGGCAACCTGACAAGCAGCTTAATCTAATCGCTAAACATTGATTCTGCTCTTGTTGAATCTCAGATTTAAAATGGCCATGATGGGAACCTAATCCCCGTGACATTTGACCGAAGAGCTCATTAGACTTTTCGTTTCTGAACCTTTATGCTGATGCAGATGAGCGAATATATTTGTTTGGTGAGGCAGTGAGGCATGTTAATTTTTTTTCTTAGGGACACTTTTCAATTCTAACTCAGCTGCAGTTGTATTTTAGTACCTCAGATTGATGCGCTTGAATTACATTAAAAACTTTCTTTAACATTAAGGCATGACATTATGAACACCAACCTAATGGTATATCGATTCAATTTTTGCAAACCAAAACAGCCTTGACCAATCAAAGCATTCAGTCTCCAAATATGGAGGCAATCCTACAAAGTCCTTTAAATTGGAACTTCCATGCCAACGGTACTTAGAGGCTGAGTTCTTGAAAATTTAGAGCAAGTATACACCTTAAACTGGTCTTTTTTTGCTTTTTTTAAGGGCTATTTGGTTGGAAGAACCTACATAAATAGGGAATACATTTTCCAGTAATGACAATTGTACGTGGTATGCAACAGTCCTCTACCTATCAAATTCCCATCCACACTGCAGCACTTGAGTTTTACTAGCAGAGCATTGCCCAAAGTATCACACTGCTTTCCATTATCCCATAGTGCATCTTGTTCTTCAGCAATCTGAGCTACCATAGTTCATCTGTTCATAGCCTCCCTCTCCCACATGGATCTGAAAGCCTTGTTCTCACACACAATTTCTATAAGGCAAGAGTTCTTTACTTGCTACATGATATATCCCATTTTAACAGCTGCTGAAAATATGGCCAGTTTCTTTCACGAGCCACATACAGTAGTGAAGCTTTAATCCTTCATTGTAGATGTTAAGTTTACATTCAATAGTGCTTTTTTATTTTAGTGCAGATGAAACAGAAAGGTTTTTCTCATCCATCTTTTGAGCAGCCCTCGGGCAAATGGTCACAATATGCACATTCATACATAAGGGGCAATTTAGATAGACCAGTTAACTTAAATAATGTTTTAGGATTGCTAGAGGAAGCCATTGTACCTTAAGAGAGCCATTCATGCACTGGAAACCCATACAAACGCCACGCAGAAACATCCAAGACTAGGATACAAAACTACAATGGTCATGATGTTGGGGAATGATGCTACCAATTTTGTGATACATGTAAGATTGTATTTGACTTTGGTAAGTATCATTTGCACTGTTAGTCAGTTTTGGATAACTATTTAAATATGTCACGATTTTGGTCTTGTTGCCCTATCTGTTACTGTCTTCTTTCTTGCAATCCAATTAGGTTTTATATGTTTTACATATAATATATAATTTACATGTTAACTCCCAGCCAACAGCTCATTAGCTCATGTCATGCATATCATGACCCTTTCGTAATCATTCAAGCAAGATATCCCATTGCATGTCCTTCTGCACTAAATGCACTCCAAAGCCCCCTGTTTTCCTACTCTTCAGCGCCACTGTCAGCAACTAAATAGTGAGGTGCATACAGGTCATTGTCCAGTTCAGAGGTGATATTCAAATTTGACTGAATTGATTAATTTAGTAACTTCTACTATGTACTCTGCAATGTGTATTTAAGTTAAAAATGTCTTTAAGTTTGCAAGAAGTTGTCAGTTGTGTAATTTTTAATCCATCAAGATGAGGAATGACCTTCCAGTTTATCCATCATCACTTTAAACACCCAGCTAATGATATTAACGGAAAACATTTCCGTTAATGTGGCCCTGCTTGGTTTGCTGCTCCAAACCTCTGTAGCTTTTTTGTTTTTGTTTTAATTGATCTGTTACTGCTGAATAAACTGGATGTATACAAATTATTTACACACACCTGTTTGTTCAAAGGAAGGCAGATAAATACCTTTTTCTTCTTGGTTTCTACATTTGTATTCTTGCAGAGTTGCAATGTGCTTTGGTGGGCAATGAGAAATCTTTTCTAAAGCTCTTCCCTTAATGAAAAAATAATTAGAAACAACACAATCTATCCCTAGAAAGAGCCATTTATTTATCCTATTTAAAAGGCATACAAGATTTTAGAAGTCCTTGTTTTAGTTTTAAGCTGTCAATTTATTTTTTAACTAGTACTATTGGTAGGGGTTCTTAAATTCATCTACTAGGATGTCTATAGAAATTGATTTAGTATATTTAATTTGTGTCCTCTTGCCTATTTTTACTTTGTCCTTAAAATGTAAGACAAAAATGTAATTAATATAATAACAAAAAAATTACTGTAAGTTATTGCAGCACCCACCTAATAATCTCTGAAGGTCTGGAACTGTCTCCCTGAAGAAGTTAGACCGGGATTCACTCTTTAAACTGTTATTTCACATGGCACATTAGACAGTTAAGAGGTTGTTTTTTGATCTCTGTTTTTAATTTTGTCTTCCGTAATTTTACTTTTTAATGAATTTCTCCCTTTTCCTAATTGTAGGATTTTTAACTGACATTTAAAGGAATTTTCTAATCTTTATGGAAAGCAATTTCAACTGTTTGTACATAAAATGTATCTCCTGCCTTTTCAGATGTAGGTCAGTTGGGAACCTTTTGAGCCATTTAAATGCCAAGGATGAGTGAATCTTCATGGGGTATACAAATATATTAGAGTAGGTGGTGTTAAAAACAATGTGCTGAACAGTTATATGTAAAACCTGTGAATATCGTGAATTCTTAATACATTTATCACTTCTTAAAGAAAGGTGAAACTCATAGTTTGAGGCAATACACCTTAAGCTTAGAGTTTCAAACCTCCTTTCTAAGAAATATGAATTTTGTAAAAAAATCTAAAAAACACAAGATTATAGTGTCATACCCTAATCAAGTAAAATACACCAACAGCAGTCACTTGGAAAGGCAAAACACTTTTGTTTGCATCGCTAATTTTCAGCGACAATGTATTTCAAAGTGCTAAACATACATAGAAGGAAACTAAAGCAACAAAAAAACAACCCCATCCCTTTAGAAAATCCAACAAAATGTATTTAAAACGGTCCAAATGAGTCGATCGAGGCTGGGTCAGTGCATGAATAGAAACCATGACATTCCAAAGTCCTCATTCTAATGACGGTAAAGTTACTGTTTCTAGGCATGCCATATAATGAGATGAAAAATGGCTGTCCAACCATTGTGACCAATGGCTTTCAGACATCACATCTTTCCTGAATGTTAAAAAGAACCCTTGTTCAGGGGTGACATGTCTGACAAGATTTTGAAGTCACTCTGGTGTTGTAACAAACTGACAGTTAATTTATGGATCAGTTGAATGAAGTGGATGCAGTTTTGTACATGTTGTAAGAAGAAAAACCAATCAACCTAGAAACATCAGTAAGTAAGCCGTGCTGCAACATCTGTTTTGGGTGGGAAAAAATCATGTTGATGAGCAATCACTTTATGTTATTTACTTAAGGTGAAACAAATCATTTCGCTGTCAAACGCAAAAACAGCAACAGATGGATTGTTGATGTGAAACAGAACAGGAATTACTTTGGGAAAAAATCCATAAACAACTTGCCAGACAAATAAAAACCTAATGAAAACAACTTTGTGTCTCAGACATTTTGAGAATCACTGAAAAAACAGATAAATTCTTCTCTGAGATGTGGTACCAACTTGTAATTATATGAGTTGTGCTCATAATTTAAGGGTTATATTGATAGTAAATAAACTCTGTTTAAGCACTACTTTTATCTGTTTAACGATCCGATTAACATATATACCCAATTTCTGCTGTTGTATGGCCAAGTGTTGTGCTTGAATTTACATTTTAATACTGAGCAAAATAGATTTTCTTGAGGAATCATTCTGCAGAAGAACAGTGTGATAAGAACCTGTTAGTGTCAGCAGAAAGCTGGCAGCCTCACGATTTTTTTACATCAGGTCTGCTGCTCTCTGGGAATCTGCAGCCTGATTGATGGAGCTGTTTGTTCTTAATCACTTCCGAGATAGAGTATCATGCAAGAAAGATGGGAATTACTATGAACTCTACAGATGTAGCTGGAGAACTCTTCACAATTGTTAATGACTTTGTTTCACCTTTGAGACATTTTATGAATTGAGCCACAGTATATCCTTTTTATGCCGACTTTTTTTTATACACAATTAAAAAGAATCTTTTAAATGGTTTTATTATTGTTTCCTTAGGTATGAGTGGCCTTTATTGAAAGTCAGGTAGAGAAAAAGGGAGATATGTAGCTAAAGCCCCCGGGTCAGCAATTTAACAAAGAGAGATACGCCGTCCAGAGGTGTAAAAACCTATTTTTTTTTAATAATTGGCAAATGTAGTTTAATTCCTACTATCAGTTATGAAAACAATGAGACTATGACAGTTTTCTTTCAGTGGAGGATGTTAAGGCCTTCACAAAAGTAATCAAAGACGTAATACAAATTCCCAATCAGAAGATCATATCGGAAGGTCTTATTAACACAAGGCAGATATGACCTCGCAACTTTTATACTAGGAGCATTTGTCTGATTAACCAAATTTCTTTAAGTTCTTCTCAAACCTTAGTTTGCAATTTTGATGACACTTTTTGAAGCACCATACATGCATACAAAAAAATCTTGTTCTATCAATACATAAACACCAGAAAAGCTTAGCAGTCTAAACGCGTGTACCTGCAGGGATGCTTTCCGCCACTGAGATCCCTTAGGACCTGAGAAGCACCTGGCCAAAGACAGCAGGGAGTTAATTGTAGATATTAAGGCAACCAGGGTAAGGTAAAATCACTTTTTATATCATGAGGAAAAAAACTTTGAGTAGTTAAGCAGTTTGAATGCATCTGTCTTCATTTGCACCACTACTGCTGAAAACACAACAGTAATTCAAGAAGGATAAGAGCCGAATGTACTTCTTGAGGAAGCTCAGATACTTCAGTGTTTGTACCAGGACGATACAGTTATATTCTGTTTGCAACGTCCAGTGCTTGCTCATAAGCAATGGAGATTTCCAATAGCTAATTGCGATTACACTTCACTCTGGGAGGCATTAAAGTTGAGTGTCTTAGGTGTAAAAAGCATTGGAATCAAATAATCCACAATCAGCTTAAATTGAATTTCATATTTTAACTATTTGTACATATGTTTTAAAATATGTATTGCTTAAATTTGAAAAATATCTGACTTAAAAAAGTATTAACTCACTGAAATGTGAAGAAGAATTGCAATCTTTTCTCATGGGGAAAATCCAATGTTAGAATATTGTCAAACCGTGATTCCTATGGGCTTGTAAGATCCCCAAACTTCCTGAAAATCTTTCAATTTTTTTTAGCTTTATTTATTTATTTATTTTTAAAATACGATTTAAATTGTTTTGCTAATTATGTGTTAGGTTCGATTTTATTTTTATTTTTTTATTTTTTTGTTAAGTAGATACATTGGCCAGTATATAATAAAAAAAAATTATAAAGCAGACTTAAAAAACATCAAAACCATTTTTATTTAAAAAAATAAGGAAAGAAAATTAACCCACATGAATTAGAATATTCATGGAAGAGATGTTCGGGGTTTATATATTTGTAAATAATTCTTAAACCTTTCTTTCTGTTCTGAAGTTTTATCTTGACGAACATTGTCTTTGAATAATCAATATGTAAAATTTCACAAAACACTAGATTCCAGGCTTAATTTGGTAGTTTGTTAAGGTTTGTTAAAAATCTGTAGATCCTGATAAAAATACAGGAAAGCTTGCAGTCAGTTTTAACTTTTTTTTTCAGTTTCTGCCAGTAAGAGATGCGGATGGAAAAAAGTAAAGCAGTATTTCTTTCATTGCCTAGATACCTCTCTCAAGAGAGGATGAGGCTGAGATTTTACTGTGATTCCTGTAAATTTCTTTCTCCAGCAATACAAGAATAAACAATTGAAAATAGCCCAACACAGGCAATGATGAATTACTGTGGGGATGAGGTGCAGTACATCAGAATGTCTCAGCTGCTGCACCAACGCAGGAAAGGCTGCAGCTCCCCTTTCATTTGTGTGAACTTTTCAATCTGCTTTGCATGTGTTGCCATAATTTTTGCTTCAATTATGTTTATTTTTAAGAATAGGAAAATGTATGAAACAAAATAACACTGTGACAGTACATCTAAAGTATTCACACACCTTGAACCTGTTTAACTCACAAGGAAAATGTTATACTTCTCTAAATATCCTTAAAGAGGTAGTGTTTTGCCTGAAGGAAGACTGCATTTGCCATGATAACCAACACATAGCATCATAAAATTTGGATTGAAGTACATTTCTTTTTCCAGTAGCTATGTAAAGGTGGATATCGATTAGTTAATTAATGTTAATAAGAAACGGGGAAAGTGACATATGCCGTGAAGCAGAGAGTAATTTTTA
Organism: Orestias chungarensis; assembly: GCA_032876305.1. Lineage (NCBI taxonomy): Eukaryota > Metazoa > Chordata > Actinopteri > Cyprinodontiformes > Cyprinodontidae > Orestias > Orestias chungarensis. The sequence continues at coordinate 3,617,444 of JAVLVB010000433.1, read as the reverse complement.
GTTGTTTTGTGTGGCAGGGTTCCCGCCACCATCCTCAAACTTTCTTAGTGCCAGTGAAAGCGGTATGGACCACCTCAGACCATGACAGAGGTGTCATGCAGTAAGTCGACGTATAATCCCAGAAGGTTGAAAAGTTAATTAGTGTTTCTTTAAAGAAGTTGGTAAATAAATTCACTTCTTTTACTAAAATATGAAGTGTTTGGTGAAGTGGTCGAACATTATTTGACTTTTTGGGTCATTTCTTTACCACCTTTACACATCAGTGTACTAAAATGTTGGTCCAACAGCCAGCCTCAATCAGATTGGGATCTTAGATTTCAAACCTTAGGCTGGGTGTGTACAGATTAAACACTGCATCCTTTTAGGGCCATTTATGTCACCGCACTTGGGCAAATCCTTTTCAAATTTAAACTCTCCTTTAAGGGTTAGGGTTAGGGTTAGGGTCGTCTTTTCCCTGGATTTAAAGGACAAGTTTGGTGCATCTGTGGTATGAACACGTGACCTTTGTTACATCAATAGCAGAATAAGTGAAGAATAGAGTAGGAGAACATCAAGTCTTTTGTAAGCTTAAAAAAAACATTCTGAATGAATGGTCCCATCTGATGAGAGATTTGATTTTAGTGTTATCTTATTAATGGCTTTAAGAAAACTTTGCGATGTTTTTCTCTTCTTCTCTCCATTCTTCTATAACGGATTGTTTGAGAACAAAACGAAGGCTCTGTTATCTGGACCGTAAATATCTGCAGCTCCTCTAGAGTCACCATGGTCGAATCGCAGCCTCTTTGAATAATGGTAATCTATTTAGGTTTCTACAGCGCTTTATCCCTGACCTGTCTAGAGTGTCCCCTAGTCTTTAAAATCCTTTGTTCTGATATGTTTATAAAAAAAAATAAAAAAACTTTCGGCCCTTTGTCTTCTATTTAACAAGGTTTCTTAAGTGGTACATACGGAGCCCGGCAAGTGCCAGGGTGAAAAAAATAAAATGGTGTTGGAAATCCGTGCGCACAGGTTTGCAATTTGTGCGCACGGGTTATCAAACTGTGATCTCGGATTATCAAACTGTGATCTCTGGTTATCAAACTGTGATCTCGGATTATCAAACTGTGATCTCGGATTATCAAACTGTGATCTCGGATTATCAAACTGTGAACTCGGATTATCAAACTGTGATCTCTGGTTATCAAACTGTGATCTCTGGTTATCAAACTGTGATCTCGGATTATCAAACTGTGAACTCGGATTATCAAACTGTGATCTCTGGTTATCAAACTGTGATTTCTGGTTATCAAACTGTGATCTCTGGTTATCAAACTGTGATCTCGGATTATCAAACTGTGATCTCTGGTTATCAAACTGTGATCTCTGTTTATCAAACTGTGATCTCGGATTATCAAACTGTGATCTCTGGTTATCAAACTGTGATCTCTGGTTATCAAACTGTGATCTCGGATTATCAAACTGTGATCTCTGGTTATCAAACTGTGATCTCGGATTATCAAACTGTGATCTCTCAGATTGCACGAGGACATCGTGATAGTTTGGACGCATGGTCGGCTCCTGCAAGGTAAATTCAGTTGATCTATTGTAACGCCTAGACTCTACGTTGCCAACGTTTGGCGCATGGTCGGCTCCTGCAAGGTAAATTCAGTTGATCTATTGTAACGCCTAGACTCTACGTTGCCAACGTTTGGCGCATGCCGATCTGTGAGCAATGTAAACCCAACAGGCCATCAGAGTGCGTCTCACGTTCCGATGGACCAATCACCCGCGCCGTGGGTTTACTTTTGACCAATCACGTTCCTCCCCCCGGACTCTCAGGAAGTGGTTAGACTTTTAAAACTTCGGAACGGTGAGTTTGAACACATTTTGTTTGCCGGGGGGAAGGAAAACGTTTATATGTGTTGAATGAAGAAATAACGAAAAGTAATAAAGGTTATTAAAGTCGTACTTAAAAAAAAGCCTTATTTTTATTTATTTTTATCTTTTTGAGCCCAACTGTCATTAGAAACCTAAAATTATATTAGTACACATTATTGTTGTGATAAATACTACTGTTATTTAATATTGCTCATTTATATTTTCTTTTAATGCTGGATGGGAAAAAATATACAAATGCGGTAATGATTGCTTTATTAAATATATTACAAACCTCAAAGTATATTACTATACATGATGTTATTAATTAATTGCATTACAAGCCTAAAATGATATCATTGTACATTATTTTGATACTACTGTTGTTTCATATTGCCTCAGCTGCAGTGACTCCAGGTAAATTGTTCATCATGTTTGCATATTTAGTAATCATTTTCAATGTCATATAATTTAAAATCATGGCCAATAGAACAGCTCTGTGCTTTGTTCATGTGTGCAAATAATAATTGAAAGGACAATTAAATGAAATTAACCTAAAATCAGAGTAACACAGAAAAATAACTGATTAGATAAATCACAATGCGAACCAAACACACATTTATTATATTGGAGGGGGTCAAAGTTTACAAATGAAACAGAACATGTAAAATGTACAATGTCCAGGTGCATCTCTGAGTTTGACCCAGATGATGTGGCTGCTCTTCGGCTAAATGGGTGGAACTTCTGGCCAGAGGAGCTGGTCCGGTCTCAGAGAAGAACCTGGATCAGAGGATCAGCCGGAGTGAATTGGTGCTGGACCCACTCAGCCAAAGATCCTCAAGACACCCCTGGACAAATGCTACCAGCCTCCTGGGGTGTAAACAGGCAAGACTTATTCATATTAGCTCACAAGTGCTGACAGAAACTCAAACAAAATAAAATCTGCTAAGCTTGTGGTTCGAGATGCTTCAACATCTTAAGTAGTTCAGTAAAAGTACAAAAGCAGAAGCAACCGTTTAGATTGAAATGAAACTTTCAATGCAACTTATAAATGTTCTTTAGAAGTAAAAACAAATTATTTCAGACAATTAAGGGGGGCTCCTCCTCCAGGCTCCACAATATGGAAAACCATGAGAGAAAAAGCTACTGCTGGATTATCTCTATGATACTGATGATTAGCTTTTGTTTCTGCTTGATAATTTGGATTTATACTTGACTGATGCGAGGAATTTTAAACTGTTAATTTACTTTTCACCACTGTATAGAGGGGGGGGGGGGGGGTAGGTCTGAATACTTAGTTTATTTAAAATCGGGATTAATTCTGTGTTTTGTGCTTTGTTGGCGTTTTCGTTTACAGGTGAGCTTCTTGGTATGGAGCACATGTACAGCCAGTCTGGCCAATCCCTCCCTATCACAGACAACCCAGAGGAAGGGAATCAGCTGGTGGAGCAGATGGATGATGAGGAAGTGCAGGACGAAGGCTTTGTGGAGGAGGAAGCTGAGGACCTGACGGTGACTGTCCTCTATGAGCCCTTAGAGGCTGTCCCCCAGGCTGTACCTCATCCTCAGCACAGCCTCCATCCCAGCACGCTGCTCAGCTTCCTCTGGAGCCTTCTGACCAGCCCAGTGGAGTCTCTGGTCCTGCAACATCAGCTGGGTCCAGTGTTGCAGACACGGCCCTTGTAAGTGGACCACTCTCAGCTGCGGTTCCATTTCACTGATATATTCTATGTAGTTTAATGCTGACATTTTACATACAGTATTTTGTATTTTATTATTTCTCTGCAGGCTCCGGTTCTCAGGACCTGATGGAGTCCCAGGATGGGATAAGGTGCAGGATTTGGCTGAGTACCTGGTGTCCCTCCGTCAGGCCCTCTACCTCACTCTTACAGACTCTCACACAGTGGTAAGCAGAGCGGTTTTTCTTTTAAAAAGGAATTTGAAACAAACATGTTGCAGTTTACTAAAATTATGAATTTTCTAGATGCAATTTTAATCGAAGGGAAAACACACAGGAGCTGAGTGTCCTTACCAAGGGCCTGGCTGGGGAAGATCGCATCGCTGTGGCCAGCTCATAGCTTCCTGCTCCGTGGGAGAGGATGGAAGAAACTCCCTCCACATCAGCCACTTGGCATGAGTTTCTCCTTCCTCCAAACAGACAGGACAGGCTCCTAAGCTGCGGCCGGACAGACGACCCACTAGCGCCAAAGCCACTCCTGGCTCCTGTGACAGGGCTCCAGTTTGTTTTATTAAACCCCGGCGCTGTGGTGATGGCAGCACGTGCAGGTCACCCCTCAGCTGCTCATAACCGCGCCTGCTGAAGAAATCAGAAAATACACCTCCATCATCTGGAAGGGGGAACACACTTGTAAATATTGTATATACGATTGTAAATGATGTAAACATGTAAATAATCTTAACTTTTAAACTAACCTTTATTGGTTTTTATATTATCCCGTGTTTTTCCTGTTTCTAATAATAACCACTGTTGTAAAATATTGTATAATGATTATAAATTCAAGTGTTTTGTTTTATATTTTGTTTTTGTAAATAAATGCTATTCCCAGATTCTGATTATCTGTGCTGCTTCTAATTTTTAGGTCACTTTTCATGTGTGCATACATATAAGAAAAGCTAAACAGTATATAGTCAATTCAAAGGTGCCTCAGGTAGTAAAGGGGGCATTTTAGTATAAATTATAATTAATATGTGTGCTACATAGGACACAATAATTATAATATATAATCATAATTTTTGTCAGTTCAGTGAAATAAAGTGAAGCCAACCACAAAGCAAAAATCTGTCATAACCTTATTGTTATGAATGGAATCATCACGTGACGGTGCGAACCTAAACTCGCGGGTTCAACTCCCAGCTCGAACAACATGTAGTGCATGTATTATTGTAATAGTGGGAAAAATATTTTGCTAAACTGTTAACCAAGAAATAATCATTGTGTTATCAGCGAAATAGCATGGATATGCGAAAATCTGCCTTTATTGAAGTTTCACAAATCAGAGAATGGTTTCACAAATCCCAAACCTGGTTTTAATTGTTTTAAAACTAGTTAACAATAATCTAGTCGAGGTTTGACGTGTCTAGGTGTTGTAGTTTTACAGCTAGACCACTACTAGGGTGATATGGACACTAAACTAAAGTGTGAAAATCTGCCCTTATTGAAATTTCACAAATCCCAAACCTGATTTTAATTGTTGTATCAATTTAGAAAAATCTAGTCCAGGTTTGACGTGTCTAGGTGTGGTAGTTTTTTTAATTAGAATAGATGGAAGATGCTGAAGGTAGCGAAAAAGTAAGTGGAATCGCCCTTTATTAATTTCCCGAATCGGAAGCTATAATCGGCAGCCTATTTCTGCTTCGTCGTTCTGCCATCTGTGAAGTGTGCATTTACTCTACAACTTACTCCACTGAACTTACCTTGCAGGAGCGGGCCATGCGTCCAAACTCTCACGATGGCCTCTGATGGCAATCTGAGAAGTACTGATTGTTAAATTGAGAGCACAGTTCATTAAAATGTCTGCACAGATTACAAAAACCGTGCGCGCAGTTTGAGAAACCGTGCACACGGCTTGCAAAGCAGAGATCACAGTTTAATAAACCGAGATCACAGTTTGATAACCCGCGCGCACGGTTTGATAACCTGCGCGCACTGATTTCCAACACCATTTTTTTTTTTTCACCCTGGCACTTGCCGGGCTCTGTAGTTTATTGTATTATTTTTCTATGCCATTTTGATCTTGTTTTCTGAAACTCTTGGGGACATGAACAAAATGTACCAGTAGACAAAAGATGCAGAGAATTGGGTTACATCAGCATTGCACAGGGACAGAAAACAGCTAATATTTTAAATTGCTGTGCTTTTATAGTATGCACATAGTGGCAAATGCATTAAGCACAAATTCACATTTAATAGAGCTGCTCTTTCAGAGCAGGAGGTTCTTACGTAATAGCTTAGTCGAGGTGAAAGCAGCTTCCACTGAGACTGAATAAAAGGAGCCATGTATTGAGTATTAGACACAAGATGCCCTGAGGGCCACTGATGGCAGCTGAAGGACACTGACAGTTGTTTGACGCAGAAATACCTGCTTGACTGGAAGCCGTCGCAGATGGTGAGGAACGTGTTGTCGGGGTTTGACCCAACACCAATGGCAGACTTACGGATAAATAGCTACAAACCTTAAGAATCCTGCAAAAAAAATTTATAACCATAAAACTGTTTATGGTTTTATTCCTGTAATTAGATCCCAATTTATTTTACACATTTAAAAATATGTAACTTTCCATCCACTCTCAGGAAATTTTGCATCTGCTTTTTAACCCGCGGGTTTTAATGTAAATATTCCCACCCTGAAAGACTTTCACTGTAGAAGTCCCCTTTGTAAGCACAGGAGATGCTCTGTGTAACATTGGGCAATGAAATAAATGCTGTGTGCTCAACAGAAACTACTTTTAACTGAGTGTTTACCACAGAGTCTGGAATGAGTCAAAGTCTTGTTTGGGAAAACTGCTGTGACTTCTGAAAGTGTGCATACCCATTTAAGTCCACTACAATTCATCCTGTTGGCAAACTTTAATAGATTTTTATTATTATTTAATGTGTTATACTAACACAAAAGAGAAATGTTGTGAAGGGGGGAAAAATAATATAATATTTTTTTTCTCCAGATAAAGTTTGACAAAAGGCAACATGTGTTCAGTCAGCTTGAATAAATACTTAGCAGGAAGACCTTTCATTATGATGACAGCTGCATTTAATAGTAATGCCAAGATTAGTGTGTTAGTGGGTATAAACATCACTTTTCTGGGTTTTCACTGATTCACAGACATATTTAGGGATGGACTTTGGACTGCATCCTACATCCTAGACTACGGAGTTATGTGCATAGGATTTTTGTGCTGTAGTAAAGTGCTGGAACTGGAGGGAGGCAGATAATATAACTGGTTATTTTTTCAAAATATAGGTAAAAAAGTGCAAAAAACAAACAAACTTGGAGTTAAATAAAAATTATAGGAGAAAAGACATGAAAACAGGCTGGTAGCATTAAAAACCTACGTCTTTATGCAGGAGAGTTGATTGCTGAGTAAGGAGCAGGTGGAGGATTAGAAACGGGCCTTTCAGCTATGAGAGAAGGGAAGCAACTGAGGAACAAAATAAAATATGAGAAATTGCTGGAAGAAAAAACAAATTGGAAACAAAAACATAGATAAATAATCCAGATATTCAGCCCAAGGGGAAAAATCATCAAGATTCCAATTATATACAGTGAAGGTCTTATAGTGTGGGATTGTTTACAGTAAATCCAGAGTAAAAAGAGAAAAAATAAAAGCAAACTCCCAAAGTTAATTAAACTTAAACTTATCTTAATGCTTTAAACATTATATTTGACTCATGTGCCTTATCCCCATGTGTAAGGATTCTGGGCTGTCTGCCTACGCATTCCCTCATTACACACCTTTGCTGCCCTGCAATTAGCTCATTTGCTGCTCAGTTGCACCTGCAAGTGTCCAGGAGGGCAATCAAGCCATTCCCTCCACCTATTATCCTACGTTTACATTAAGATCCTTTGCAGGCAGATGGTGACATAATTCTGAAAGCCCTCAATGTTTGTAGATGTCCACCATTTCCTGTCTTGGCTCCACCATCTCAAACAGCTTCTCCCGTCTTTAGGGTTTACTTCTTTGACCATCTCCTCTTTGGGACCTACAGATTGATTACTCAGGATTCCAACCTGACTTTGAAAACGTTTATGGCTTCATTTGATTAAATCTGAAGCAGCACATAACCTGTTTTCTCATAATGCAGTCACTACCATGTTTCCTAATTTAAGAATATTTGAAACCTAAATTGTTCACTTTTAGAATAAACACATAAATGAAATATGCTACTTTCATTTTGCCTTATCTCTGCCAATATTCAAGCCATATCTTGTTTGTTTTATTTTCAAATTAACAGCTATTTTGTGTTGGTGTGTTAGATATTTCCTAATAAAAAACAATGTAAATGTATGCAGAGAAATGTAAAAACGCCTAGAAAAGAAAGGCTTTTGTAAGACATTTAATGTTGGTATTTGTATCTACTTATCAACATAGCCTTTACAGAAGAATGAAAAGACGAAATAAACTTGTTAATGACATGCTCTTTCCTTCTTTCACGAGTTCAACACATACTGATGATGGATCAATACACTCAGTTTCTCACCTCTACAGATTTTCTTATTTCTCTTTTGCATGCATTTGATAGTTGTGTGTGTGTTTCTGTTTTTAAATGCTATATCAGCTCCATCTTTCTCATGCCTCATTCCAAGGGGATAGGCTATCTTGAGTTATGTCTGTAGATATTCTGGTTTTAGGCTTAGGCTGCAGAGGGATAAACTGATGAATTTTCCTTAGTTTGCTACTCTCTACTACTACTATGCAACAATTTTAGAAGATTTTAAATCTGAAAAAAAAAAAACTGAAAAAAAGCTTTATCATAAAGAAATCTTCTCTTTGTATCAGGTTTCATTTAGTCGACCCTTTTAAAAGTTTTAAATTATATAAAATTAAGAACTCCCATAACACCCATGCTTGTAGTTGTCCAACCCACACACCAACTGAGTGACGCCTATCGATTTGGCCTCAACCGTAAGCTCAAGAGAAATGCCAGTTGGGTCAGGCCACTCCAAATCCTTTTATAAGTCGCAGGATACAGGTCTCAACAGTTCAGATGCCCCTCTGATTAGGTTTTGATCCTATAGGTATAAAAACGTTTTGACAGAATAGAATTACTTTCTTACTGTAAGGCGTAAGAAAGTGGTCTTTTGGCAAGCATTGCAAAATAATTATAAAACAGAACATCAAAAATATGCATCATAGGTACCAATTTGGCAGTAAACAACAAAAACAAAAAAGATATTGTATTCTGTCTCTTATTAATTACAATAAATACATAAGTTAAGAACTAGAAATCTATGGGACTAATAAGGAGCAGAAAGCCTGTGTACATCCAGTGATGTAAAGGGCAAAAATAATCCTCCTTAGTGTCATTTTTTTAGCACATTAAGGACTGCACTTCAAACTGTCACCATGGCACCTGGCATGCTAAAAACACCCACAAGACCCAAGTCATCACAGTTTCATTCATGCATACAGGAATATTCCTGCAACCCTCAGACAGATATGCTCTCCATCTCTCCATACATCTTTTAGTGACTGGAATACAAGACTTCAATTTTCTGCCTAATTGTGCTGTGAAAATTCTCTTTAAGCAGACCTTGTACACCCTCCCTAAGGAGTGCCACAGCAGCAGAGGACAGCTCCCACAGTGCGGCAGCTCGGGTGCAGATAATCTCCCTGTCAGCAGTCTGTCTCTCTCTTAGATGTCAACTGCTGCCAACAGTTGTGTACTTTTAGTTGGCACTCCCACAGTGCTGTCAGCAAACACTCATCTCAACACTTTTTTGAGCTACTGATTTTAGCATATTATCACATGCCAAAGTTGGTGCTTACATTTCTCCCCTCACTCTTTAGAGCAGAAACGTGTGAATGCTTTAAATGACCTCTAAATGTTGGTGCAATGTGAGATGAACAAGTCTTCACTTCTATTTTGAACAGTAACTAACTCATACTTATTAATGTTTTAAAAGAAACAAACACAGAAAATGTACATAGATTTAAGAAGCTAAAGGTGAACTTAAATTGCTGTCTTTCATGCTTTTCAAGCAAATGCAAATACAAAGGTTGTTTGGGCAAAAAATATCAAAACATGTATTACTTTCAAATAATATTTTTTTCTTCAATAAATATAGAGAAAATGGCAATGTTTGTGATCTAAAATGTCTTTACGTACAAAGCATTGCAAAAATATACATTCCACCAATGACTGAATTTGAATTGAATTATCAATGTTACATTCAAAAGACTTGAAAAGTTGATAAGTTTAAGTGGGGGGAATTTTGCATCAGAGATCAGATGCAGAAAAAGCTCATTTAAAAATACAAATTACATAATAGATATATACAGCAGTTTTCCAAAGTAACAGTAGTGCCTCCCACACCTAAACAATCATTTAAAGCAAAAGCAAAAGCCTTTGCATGGAAGTCTTGAGGGAGGTCCAGAGATTTCCCAAGTAAACAAGTTGAATGAATACTGCATTTACCAGTTTTCTAGGGCAACATATTTTATGAAAAAATATCACTGCATATAGAGTTTATGAAATAAATCCTGCTTTTTTAAACTTTTGAAGCAATATAGGCTATATCACTGCTAATTAACAGAGGTGGAGACAAAATCACAATTTTCTGTATAATCATTAAAACTGCCTTTAATAAAATAAATCAGAGCACTTCCATTGTATCACATGACCAGAGGGGCTGTTCCTAATTTCCTGGCAAAATTAAGCTTAAATTTGGTTTCACAAAGCATTAGCACATACGTTACCATGGTGATTTATCCTGAGCACTTAGCCTGCTTCAGACCAAGCTAACAGCCAGGCTTAGTTAATCCTGGTATCTGTCCAGTCAACAGTCACACTGATCAGAAACCGGTGATTAGTCAATGAATCCAATTGTTTGATTTTCTTTCTGAACACCTCTGTGGTTCTGTGTGTAACAAAAAGGGCTTTTATTCCAGTTTCGAGAGTCTTTACCACACGAGGGTTCCCCAGACAGCTGTCATAATATAATTTTTACATTTGCTATCCTTTACCTCATTGCCTGTCTAAGTATTTTTGGAGGTGGGTTTTTACATTCCAGCAATATTTTCTAATGCCAAAAACAAACAAGTAGGAGACTAATAAGATGTTAATTTTTTGTGCATTTAACAGAGAAGAGGTTGTCACAATTTTTTGTACCTTTATTGTAATGGGGTCACTTGTCAAATGAGAGCAAAGAAAATAAAAAAAGATGATATTTAATTCATAAGTCATACTCACAACATGCACTGAAACATAACTTACTTATATTGTAGCTTTTGGATTTCCCAGTCCAGCTTTGTCAGGTTCTTTCCTTGGTTTCTATGTCTACGAACAATTACTGCAATATTCATTTTTGATATGCGATCCGTATAAATGCTGACTTAATTCACATTTTTTTTACGAGGGTTGTCTCGAAAGCTTCTGAACTGCAGTAGACATTTCTTGATTTTCGTAAAACACATTTTTTGTGCATGACGTTGTAATATTGATTTTACTATTTTTTATGTTGTGCTGTTTGACCTTGATATTTATGCCACTGATATTGAAGGGAGATGTGTGGGAATAACTTACATCTGCTGTAACTCTGATACTGCTCTGAATTTACTGTTGTTTCAATTAGTTTCTTTAATGTGATTTGCTCTGCCAAATAAGGACATGTGGCTCTTAGGCAGCACAGTCTTTATGAATATGTTTTTTTATTATGAGCATCACAACAGGGATTTATTTTCTAATATAGAATAATATGTAGAATCTCCAAAGAGTGACATTATACCTCCAGCCTTCCTGATTCCACAGAGAATTTCTCTGTCAAGAACTGATTTTCCAGTTCCTATCTATTGCATGTTTGCAGTGCAGTTACTCAGCAGACAGAACTAATATTTTGAGCCTTTCCACCATCTATTGTACATTATATGTCCATTGCATTGCATTACTATTTCTTATTTTAAAAGTTTCCTCCTTTTCTCAGAATATTCTTCACCATGCAAAATTAACCAAACCCATACTTACCTTGACTATTCACAATTGTTGCAGACCTATTAAGTCTTGAACAGTTGTGGGTAATTATTAACTGGATCCTAACATCCTTTTTAATCCGTCACGTTTTATAAAAGACTTTAACACATGCATACACACAACAGTTATTAGATAACAAGAAAGATTAAAGTACTTTGGTAAAACTCTATTTTAGTTGCTTTTAGTGAAAACAAAACAAAACAAAAATTAAAATAGGATGAAGAAATAACCAGCAGGCAATACAAACAATAGCATCAACCATCACAGCAGACATAACTCAATTTAATATATTCAAAAACTAATTATTACAGAGTTTTGTTTTGTTTGTACTGAACATTCTCTCTCTGTTGGATTAAGTCTTAAAATAATAATACAAAACATATCATCAGATTGTTTGCAGATGCCAACCTTAAATCATAGAGCATTGTTTTAATGTCAAAATAAACATAAGAAATACGAACAGTGTTGCTACCAAAATTCACCAAACTTGTTAAAATTAATGCATATGTATTAAAAAATACATGGAGCTGTAATAATTCATTGCTTGTAAAGAGCACTGAAATATTATACTTTTATTATTTATTAATACACTTATAATGGATGCAACACACATTCTTTATAAGTACGCAGCCATAATTTTGTTGTTGAGCTTAATTGATCTCGTTCATTGCTCCCAGTGAAAGCTTTGTCTTTGGTGACAGATGTCAACAGGTACTGGCTTACATCATTGCAGGAAACACAGCCATTACAGAGAGGTGGGTAATTGGATTCACAAATCAGCTGACAGCTTCAGGTTTATAGTGGCATTGGGCTTTATGGGTCATATTTCAGGCACTGCTGGGCAGTTTGTCAGAGGTAGTTTGTACATGGTGAGGAAATGGGAAAGGAGGAAGCAGTAGGAGAGTGTAATTTCTTTTTCCTTTTGTGGATTTTTACTGAGCAAAAAACACACTGGTGAACAATGAATCACTGTGAATCCACTCAGCCCCAAAGAACCATAAGACCCGCATCATTGAATGGGATGATATGTCCCCCTGAAGGAAGTTAAACCTTTGACTTGTTGTCTAAAGTGAAGACAGGGCTAACTCTTTCTGCTTTTCAACAAATGCTCCTTTATCAAAGGACGTTGACATCTACTAAACATTGATTATTTTATTTTTGCTTAAACTGCAGAACATGCTATGGAATTTGATGTTTCATTTGAATTTTGCAACAAGCAACAGACACTTCTGAAAGTGAGAGAGTTTAGAAGAGATTGAATCAATGTCACCCTGAGACTTCTTGTTCATCAAAAATGAGGGGCCGTCTAAGCTGAATGGAAAGGTCAGACCGTGTGGCACAGCGCAGTATGAGATGTCCCTTTTCTCACTCTATCTCTGTCTTGTCCTCTGTATTACTGCTGCATGAGCAGTATGTTCTCGCTGTCAGAGGGATGCTCGCACTGCCTCTCCTGGGTCACAGGAGCAGAAAATACTGGGATGAGACAGGTAGAGTCCAGCTAAATCTTTTCACGTTTTCTCTGTGATTCTTTTGTCTGACTGTGCTGCTGCTGTTGTCACTGGGTCAAACATGAGCCACTGAAGCAGGGAGGAGAGAGAATTAATTGTTTTCTCCGGGTAGCAAGGGCAATATCGGAGGCCTGGTTCATTGAGCCCCCACTGAGATTCCAAATGCTGGATAAAATCTGTTCAGTTTCTCCCAGTTCTCATGTGTTTGTCCACACTCTGAAGTCCAGGGGAAAATGCTGTGGCAAGCCTTCCAGCAGATTATATCTCCATAGCAGTCTTCTTTTTCCATCCTAATGGACAAATGAAACATCTTATTAAAGTGTTAGATTACAGTAAGATTATTGTGGCAGGAGATAAGAAAGCTATCAAGCCTTTGGTGCTTGAATGTCAGTCCGACCTTATTTTCATAAAGAATTATCTTTCATTATCTCTAAGTTTAAACCGAAGCAAAATTCAGTGAAAATTTTTCCTTACAGCATATTTTTTCAATAATTTGCTTTAAAGCTGCAAGACATTAAGGGCACAGTTTTTGCTTGTTTGGGTAACTCGCCTATGAGATTTTGGCTTCTTATATTTTTGCTTGTCCTTGCACTAAAGATTGGCTTGTGACAGATACAAGATTAATCGCTTATGTCCTCTGTAGCATATTTTATTTTGCTATGTCCAGTATATCTTGCCAATAAATCAAAATTATGTACATAACCTCTGCCGTTGTTGCCAGCAAAGTTTGACACTGCCAGATTTGGTCAACAGTTGAATGATAAATCCCCACTCTGAAGGCCACAGTAGTATGTGGGAGTATTCGGGCTGATTTATCAAAGACCAAAATGAATGTGAGTGTAGGAGTTATTTACTGGTGAGGTACATAAATGATATCTACTGTTGCTGATGGCATATTTAGACCCAAGTGATGTCATTCAAATGTACTCGGGATTGTTTAATTAGATGAAGCACTAAGGCTGATACAAATTCAGAAGGACACAAACAGCCAACAGAGCACGGCCTCCAGTGGCATTTACACTCCAAGCTAAATTATTTTACTTCCATAAAAAGAGTCCGATAGCTTCTTCATCTATACTTATTTCTGCATGCTTATGTTTATTTATCAATTTCATTATATAGGAGTAACTTTAGGCCAATGATGGCTGTTTTTACACTTCCAGAAGTAATTTTGCCTTTTAATTAAAAAAATAAAACATTACAGTCTAATATTTAATTAGGTATACACTTAATATATGGTAAAATTCTAATTAGATTACTTAAAATTAAGTAAATCCCCTTAGCACACATCGGCCCGATTGATAAAACATTTAAAGCACCGGATTACTTTTGTTCAGCTTCATCTTTCAGTTGCTTCTTTTTCTTGCCTTTACATTAAATACTGTACTATCAAAGAGTTGTTGTAGATGGTGATAGCTGGATATCCTGTAGCTATCTCTATTACAGTCACTCTGAAAAAGCCTACTACTATAGACATTCTCATAAAGAAGATGATCAGGGTTGTCTGTGATCTGCTTGATTTTATAAAAAAGTACTTTTGTATCACACTCATCTAAAGTTGTTTCACAGTAGTAGCTGCTTAACTCATCAGGTTGTCTGGCCTCTTTAAATTTCTGGTTTACCTGATGCTGTTACCTCAACATATGACATATAGATTGCCATTTTCTGGCAAAACTTGTAGGACCTGGGCTTCCTAAAAATGTAAAGTCTTCTCTATCTCTTCTTGTAGAAGTCTTCACTCAAGTTCAGTCCACTGTCCAGGTAAACAGCACAGTATTTACAATGGTTTGCCATGTCCACTTCTTCTCCCATTATGGAATAGTGTTGGACCTAAAACTGTTTCTTTTGAAACCTACACTCACCTATAAAATATTATACATTTTTGGTTCATTGCTTCTTGCCCAATAATTGCTTTTGATGAATCCATGTACAATAAATTATATTTAATCTTTTGGTTATTTCTCCCCATATCTAATGATGCCCTGGGCAGTCTTAATAACTAATTTAATTAAAACTTATTTAAAGTTCTTGAAAAAAGTTAGATCATGTGGCAGTTTTGCCTAAGATTTTTGTGTGAATATCATGATACAACGTAACTGCTGTAGTATTATTCATAATTATTGATTTAAAGTCATACTAATTCATCTATATAAATCAAAACTAGTGGTGCCAGCATATTTGGACTATGTTACATTATAGGCATGAGCTCCCATATGGTCCAGAAAGCATTCATGTGGGAAAATTAATGGATCTTAAAGTTTATTTGAAAAGTAATTGTATAAAGTAAGTAAACCTTTTTTCTTCAGGTGAATATTAATTATTCAGCTGAAAGATGTACTGTTGATAAAGAATAGAATATAAAAGAATAGAATATAATAGAATACCTGTTATTGTCATTATACACATTGTATAATGAGATTGGAAGACCACTCCTTTCAGTGCCATGCAACAAAAAAAAAAAATCTCTAAAAAATATATACAGAAATAAACAGAAATTGAAAATGTAAATGATCTACAGGAAAAAAATATATAAGAATATGGAGTATACACAGAAAATAACATTATCTAGATAATTACACAGTTTTGGTGATTTGCACTTGTAAATAAATATAATATAAATATAATAGCAATGGTTTTGTAATGGCCGTATAGCAATGTTATAATGGGAATATATTGCTCAGAGGTGAGGGTATTGCACAGTTAGAGTCCAGTTGATTTCAGGAAGCTGTTTTGGAGTCTGTTTGCCCTGGCCTTGATGCATCTGTAGCACCTGCCAGAGAGCAGCAGGTCAAACAGTTCAAAGCCAGGGTGTGAGCTGTCCTTGATGATGATTCTCGTAAGAGCTGGGTCTTCACGGATTTTTTGAAGGTGGAAAGAGAATCTGATGTTCTAATAGTGCATGTAAGGTCGTTCCACCAGCGAGGAACCACAAATGAGGAGAGTTTAGATTGATCTGGACGAGGTGTTGGTCGCGTTAGTTGGCGCTCCTTGGAGGAAAGGAGCGGGCGGGCAGTGACCTAAGGCTTTTAGAGGGTGTTGAGGTAGATGGGCGCTGATCCATCAAACAGTCTGTATATCAGCATTGGGGATTTGAATTTGATGTGTGCAGCTAAGGGAAGCCAATTGAGTTCAGTGAAAAGGGGTGTGACATGCGCTTGCTTTGGCTGGTTGAAAACCAAGTGAGCTGCAGCATTCTGGATCATCTGTAGCGGTCTCACACCACAGGCTGGAAGACCTGTTAGGAGGGTGTTGCAGTATTCAAGGCGGGAAATGACCAAGGTCTGAACTAGTAGTTGTGTTGCATGTTGGGTTAGATATGGCCTAATCTTCCTGATGTTGAGAGAAGCGACACGATCGAGCGACAGAGGAAACCTGATCCGCAAAGTTCAGCTGATCATCGACGCCCAGGTTTCTTACAACTTTAGAGGGTGCCACAGATAGGGAGTCTAACCTGATGCTAATGTTTTGGTGAATACTTTCCTTGCCTGGGATGACAAGCAGTTCAGTTTTGGAGAGGTTCAGTTGGAGGTGGTGATCTTTCATCCATGCAGATATGTCATGGATTAACCTTGGGGGACCCCTGTGGTGAGGTGGTGTCGCGTCGATGTTTGGCCTTGCCATGCCACCTTGAAGGATCATCCGGTGAGGTAGGATTCAAACCAGTAGTGTGCACTGCCTTCAATCCCCAGGTCTGCCAGCTTGGTAAGAAGGATGCTGTGGTTTACAGTAAGAAAATGCAGCTGAGAGGTCCACTAGGTTGAGAACTGATGATTGGCCTGTCGCTTTGGCTTCTTTCAATGATTCCGTTACTGACAGCAGTGCCGTTTTCGTGAAGTGACTGCTCTTGAAGCCTGATTGGTTAGGATCAATGAGGTCATGTTGGGAGAGGAATTTCGTCACCTGCTTTGAGACAGCTCTTTTGATGATTTTAGACAGGAAAGGGAGGAGGGAGACCGGTCGGTAGTTCTCCACTTGGGTGGGGGCCAGGGAGGGTTTTTTGAGTAAGGGACTTACTTGAGCTTCTTTAAAGGCAGTGGGGAATGATCCTGTAGATAGTGAAGCATTGATCACGTGAGTGGCTGCTGTCACAACGGTTGGAGCTATGGCTTGCAGGAGTGTGGTGGGAATAGGATCCATTGGGCAAGATATAGGGCGGCTGCCTCTGAGACGCTTTGATACCTCATCCTCGATGAGAGGGGTAAATGAAGGAAAGGAAGAAGTATGTTCAGCGGCGCTCAGAGGAAGGACCAGTGAGGAATGGTGAGCTGTGGTCTGTTCAGATGGGTCCTGAAACTGACTGCTGATCGCTGCCACTTTGTCAGTAAAGAGAGAAACATATTTTAACAATGAGAAACAATGAGCCCATTTTGTGACTGTGTGTTAGAGGAAAACTAAAACAAAACTACTATTTTGATTTGTAAACGGTATAAGATAATTTTGGTGATAATTTTCTTCCCAATTTAAGCACAGTTTTATTCTAAACATGATATAGTAGCATGTGCTTCTCCCTGTGGTTCATTAGTACCCTTGCAGCTTCACAGATTAAATTATTCTAGAATTTATGTTGCACACACAGTCCTGTAGATGACCTTCAGCTCATCAACTTTGTGTCAAAACAAGAAGAAAAATACATTTTAATAAATGCAGCTTATGGTCGGACCATAAAACTGAATGATTGCACTTTTTCTGCTTCAGTAAATGCTGGATATCTGGTTTCCGTTCTTTCTATCTATTAGTTGTCTAAAATAAATTGTTGAAGAAAATGAGGTCCAAGAATCCTGAAGGATTTATTTAACAGCAGGGAGTGTTGGAGCACTTCTGGGTTTACAAGCTGGGTTAACAGACGGTTACTAACCGGAAGAGAGCCATTTTGTTCAGGCAATACAACAAGGCGTATGCTTTTTGGTTTTTCAAACTCATCCAGCAGTTTGCAACTAGCCATATATGGGGACACAGCAAACATATGGTGCTCTTGTTAGATGAAAAAAGAATTTAGGTGTTTTACTCACATACAAAAAATATCTATTAAAGAAAAAGAACTTGAAATCGCCCTGAGCACACATCGTCTTCATGGTGGAGCTGCCAGGATGAATTTCTTAAGCATATATAGATTAGACTGTGAGAGTTAATGAGCATTTCTATAGGCAAATTGTATGGGTCACCAGTCTATGCAATTTGCAGCATTTAATGACTTAAATGAGCTATAAATGGCGCTAAAGCATACTGCAAGTATTCCACCGTCTACCTGCCATAACATTTTACAAGAGTTTTTATGATTTTATGATTTTTGTTTTTAAGATACAATTTACATTTTACTGCTGCTCCTAGCCAGGTTGTTGTCATAAACAACCTGGCTAGTAGTATGTATCGACGTCCCTTCCTGTTTTTGCTCCGTGTGTCTGTTAGCATCTATTAGCGTCTGCTAGCTCCGCGCGCTCTCTTTTTACTCCGAATTCGCGCGCTCTCTTATTACTCCAAATTCTCTGTACTGAGACAATTTTAAACACACTTTAACGTTAATCACACGTTTCTGTTGCTTCACTGAAGTTTTTGGAAGCCGTGATTGTTCTAAACTGACCTTTTTTGTGTCGTGAGCCCTCGCTAGCTTAGTTAGCTTAGCTTCTAGCCGTACTATGGCTTCTCCCTCTTTTTCTCTTCTTTCCTGCTCTGTGTGTCAGATGTTTATTTATTCCTCTGCCTCCTTTAGAGATAATGGTACATGCATTAAATGTAGCATTTGTTTAGCTTTGGAGGCGAGGGTGTGTGAATTGGAAGCTCGGCTCTGTGCTATTGAAACACCCGCAGATTGCCGAGGCCCATTAGCTAGTGTGGAGCCAACAAGAACAGGTTGCCCTAGTGATCCTCCAGCAGTTCCCACGCAGCTGGGAAATCAGCCGGGCTGGGTGACTGTACGCCGAAAGCATAGTCCCAGAACCCAGCCTTTGGCTCACCACCAACCTGTTAACGTTTCAAACCGATTTTCCCCACTCAGCGATACACCCGCTGAGAAACAGAAACAGATTCTGGTAATTGGCAGCTCCATAGTCAGAAACTTTGCTTTAGAGAAACCAGCAACCATAGTCAAATTTTTGCCATCGGCCAGAACAAGCGACATAAAATCATACCTCAAACTGCTGGCTAAGGATAATCGTAAATACAGTAAGATTGTTATTCACGCTGGCGGAAATGACACCCGGTTACACTAATCGGAGGTCACTAAAATTAGTGTTGCTTCTGTGTGTGAGTTTGCAAAAACTGTGTAGTTTTCTCTGGTCCCCTGCCTGATCGGACCGGTGACGACATGTTTAGTCGCATGTTGTCATTCAACCGTTGGTTATCTAGGTGGTGTCCAGAAAACGGTGTGGGTTACATTGATAATTGGAAAACCTTTTGGGGAAAACCTGGTCTGATCCGGACAGACGGCATCCATCCAACTTTGGACGGAGTCGCTCTTCTTTCTAGAAATATGGCCTAAATTATTAACTCCCCAAATTACTGACAAACGAGGGTCCAGACCAGGAAGCAGAGTCGTAGTTTAGAAGTCCTCTCAGCGGCTTCTCTACAGTTACCTACCCATCATCCCACTGAGATGGTGTCTTGCCCACGGCCGAAACCAAATAGATTAAAGATCAATCTAAAAAGAGCTAATCCTGAAAATCTCATAAAGATAAAAACAACTCAGAAGAAACAAAAATGTATAACTATTAAGTGTGGCTTATTGAATATCAGATCTCTATCCTCAAAGTCCTTATTAGTTAATTATTTAATTGTTGATAATCAAATTGATTTGCTTTGTCTCACAGAAACCTGGCTGCAGCATGAGGATTATGTTAGTATCAACGAATCAACTCCCTCTAATTATTCAAACTTTCACATTCCTCAAAGTACTGGGAGAGGTGGAGGAGTAGGAAGCATTTTTCAATCAGATTTATTAATTAATCCCAGGCCAACTAATAGTTATAGTTCTTTTGAACATTTAACCCTTAGCCTTCCGCATCCAACCTCTAAAATAATTAGACCACTTCTGTTTGTTATTTTGTATCGTCCACTAGGTCCTTACTCTGACTTTATAAATCAGATCTCAGATTTTTTATCTGAAATAGTGTTAAACACTGATAAAATCCTTATAGTTGGAGATTTTAATATTCGTGTTGACACAAAAAATGACAGTCTAAATATAGCCTTTACTGCCATTTTAGACTCAATTGGCTTCACTCAAAAAATCCAAAATCCCCTACTCACTCTCTTGGTCACACTTTAGACCTTGTGCTGACTTATGGCATTGAGTGTGAAAAGGTTATAGTACTGCCTCATAACCCTCTCCTTTCTGACCATTTTTTGATAACTTTTGAGTTCTTTTTCACCGAGTACTTAAAATCTGAAAGAAAATGTCTTTATAGTAGGTGTCTATCGAACAATGCTGTTACAGCCTTCAAAGAATCCATTCCACCTCTAATTTCTTCAATATTTCAGAGAAACGCAGTGGAGGGGAACCAATTAATGTCATGCCCTACACAGATTGACACTGTTGTTCATAGTATTACGTCCTCATTGCGTACAACATTAGAAAACGTAGACCCCATAAAAAGGAAAGTGATTACTCATAGGAGGTTGGCCCCCTGGTTTAATTCAGAACTTGGTACCTTAAAGGGTAAAAACAGGAAATTGTAGAAGAAATGGGGGGTTTTGCTTTTAGAGGAGTCCTATTTATCCTGGAAAAACAGCGTGCTTCTGTATAAAAGGACCCTGCGCCAAGCTAGATCTGCATATTTTACTTTGCTAATAGAGGAGAATAAGAACAATCCTAGGTTTCTTTTTAATACAGTTGCTAAACTTACAAGAAATGAAAACTCTATTATATCATTCATTCCTCCAACTCTTAGCTGTAATGACTTTATGGAATTCTTCATTGATAAAATTGAATCTATTAAAACTAAAATTGAAGGCATTCTACCAAACATAACCACTACCTCAATAAGCAATTAGGTACTGAATGTGGCTCTGGAGCCTGATCTCTGTTTGAAGTGTTTTGTTCCAGTTGAGCCTTCTGAGCTTACAAAAATATTTTCTAAATCTAAGCCTTCAACTTGTATATTGGATCCAATACCGACAAAATTGTTAAAGAAGTATTTCCTATTATTATTATTACCACCCCCATTTTGGAAATGATTAATTTGTCATTAGTGAATGGTTATGTACCAGAGGCTCTTAAGGTAGCTGTAATAAAACCCCTACTTAAGAAACCTTCTCTTGACCAAGAAGACCGAATAAATTACAGACCCATATCTATTCTTCCTTTTTTATCTAAAATCCTTGAAAAAATTGTTGCTAATCAACTGAGAGAGCATTTGATGAATAATGACCTATTTGAAGAATTTCAGTCAGGTTTCAGAGCTCATCATAGCACTGAGACAGCTCTCTTTAAAGTTACTAATGATATTCTCATGGCCTCAGACAATGGGCTCGTGTCTATTCTAGTTCTGTTAGATCTCAGTGCTGCTTTTGACAAAGTCAATCACAATATCCTCATTGAAAGGCTCGGACACACTGTGGGGATCAAGGGAACAGCAATTGGCTGGTTTAAATTGTATTTGTCTGATAGATCCCAGTTTGTTCATCTAAATGACAAATCTTCTCCGCATTGTAAGGTTACTTGTGGAGTTCCACAGGGTTCTGTACTTGGCCCAATTCTATTTACTATATACATGCTCCCTGTTGGTAAAATCATCAGACAGCATGGTGATAATTTCCACTGTTATGCTGATGATACACAACTGTATTTATCCATAAATCCTGATGAATCCAGTCAGTTTGGGTGATTACAGGCATGTCTAGATAACATGAAAATGTGGATGACTTTAAACTTTCTGCTTTTGAACTCTGAAAAGACAGAAGTTGTTATCTTTGGACCAGAACCTCTAAAAAAGACATTGCTTAGTCAGCCGCTTGACCTGGATAGAATCAGGTTGGCATCTGGTGACAATGTAAAGAACCTTGTTGTTATTTTTGATGAGGAAATGTCTTTCAAGTTTCATATAAAACAGGTCTGTAAGAAATTAGAAATATTCTATCTAGGGCAGATGCTGAAAAGCTAGTCCATGCATTTGTTACTTCAAGGCTGGACTATTGTAACTCTTTATAAGCAGGAAGTTCACAAAATGCAATTAAAAATCTACAGTTGGTCTAAAATGCTGCAGCAAGAGTTCTGATGAAACTTAAAAAGAGTGATCATGTCATAATGTGTGTTTTGTCTGGTTCCGTTTCCTCCCTGTGTCTCGTCACTCCGTATTCATTCACAGCTGTCTGCAATAATTCACTCCCCTTCTCAACCAATCACACCCCGGTTCTCACTATATTAGCCACATGCAATCATGCACTCGCCGCTGGATCGTCTGTTGTTTTCCCCTGCTGTTTCTCGTTGCTCTTAGCC
>JAVLVB010000433.1:3557980-3587434 GCA_032876305.1 Orestias chungarensis | reverse complement strand
TGTTCTACACTTGATGCTCCGCAGCCTCCTGCCTGAGGGGAGCAGAACAAAAAGTGAGTGTGCTGGGTGGGTAGGATCCTTCCTGATGCAGGTGGCCCTCTTTCTGCATCTGGAGGTGTAGATGTCTGTGATGCTGGGGAGGCTGACTCCAACAATCCTCTGTGCGATCTTCACCACCCTCTGCAGAGCTTTCCTGTCTTGAAGAATCTGCAACTAGAGGCACATCTGGCTATGTTTACTGGAGAAAAACCAGCTTACATCAAATCTGTGGAATCGTGGCTTATGATGACCCCAATGAATTACATATTCAAATGATTAACCATACTTTTGAAATAATAAATAAATCCCTTGAATAACACCTGTCTGACAATGTAAGCAGGCTTAAAAATCAAAAGAAATCAATACATTGTGCAATTATTAAAGAGATCCCAGAATATATGAAGAAATAAGGTCAACAACTTCTATTAGGTTGGAAAAATGTACAGAGCTATTACCAAGGCTTTGGGACAAATAATAAAAGAACTACAAATGGAAGGTATTGGCCACAAACAATGAAAACCTGCAACATTAGTGAACGTCTGTGAAGACACCTGGCTCAAATGGTACAGGTAAAGTAAGTCAGTCTGTAACCGTTTTTTATGGTATATTAACTAGGCACAGGAAAATATCACAATATCATCAATAGCAATAACTGGACCAGTATCAGAAGGCACCAGATTCTTTTAGGAGCCAGTATCTTGAACATCAATAATGACACAGACAACTGTTTAGTTTAACTTGGGAAAATACTTATTCTTGTAACCCCACAGGTAAGATGTAAACATACACTTATTTTTAAAGAACAATAAACCCAAAATAACAATTAACATACTAAGCCGGCAAAAAAAAAATAGTTAAAATAAAACCCTCTTATACCAAAAATCAGTTCTTGTTGCGTTGGGCTACAAGGCACTGGACAAAATGGTGTCTAAGTCAAACCTACTGTTGAGCATTTGCCAAAAGAACTTGTTGATTTTCCTATGAATATGGGGAATTTATTCTGTGTACTCACGAGAAATAAGTGTAATGGTCTGGGAGTACTTTAAGGTTTAATGACCTTGTTTTGTAGAAGAAAATCTTACTATAGAAAATTACCAAAGCAAACTGGCAAGTCCTTTCCATTTTAAAATGGCCTAGCAAAAGACCAAACCAGTTATTAAAACGTTTAAATGCAAATACTGTGACATGATCTGTGACTTTAAACAGATTATTCTTGCTTGAACGCTCAAATCTTGTTTTAATTAAAACATGATACAACTATGATACATGTGCCAATACTCCACCAAACAAAGCAAAAATAATTACTGAATTAATTATTTTTGCTTTGTTTGGTGGAGTTTTTCTTCTTTTAGTATCAGAATTAGCTTAATGGTCTGAAACAGTAAAGAGTGAAAAACAAAAAAACAAAAGAATAACAATACAAATTAGGGGATAATTTTTTTTCAAGGTACTCTATTGAGGTCAAACATAATGGATCAGGTGGAAGAGTTGTCATGTGAACAGTGAATCAGAATATAGTCAAGATTGGTGGCTCAATCCCAGAGTTTTTTGGCCCTACTTCCCATCTGGGTGTGTTGCATAAAACATGTACTGAGGTGGATAGAGACCATGCCTTATAAAGGCTATAAAATGACACAGGGGGCACTGATGGGATGCTTTCTCATAAATCCCTGCAAAATTAATTTGCGTTGACCACCATAACTCCAGTAAAGTCATTTAAAAGTGTTGCTACAGGAGATATGCTAGAAGGTGCTTTATAACGGCATTGAGGTAATCAATTTAAACTTCAAATTCTTAGTAAAAGAAATAAACAATATACAAACTCAAAGCATTGGATTTTCAAGGAGTATTGATTTTAACTGTTATGTTTTTGTTTTACGTCAACCAATGTGTTATACAGTTTTGAATATCTTTCAAATACGCATCCTGCATGGTTCGTGCCCCATGGTGATCTTTTCTGATGAAAAGACGTAAAGCTGCTTATATAAACAATCTTTTTTTATTATTGTTTGGTCAAGATGTGCAATAAGCCTTGATAAATCCTAAAAACAACTAAAGCTGTACAACACAGAGTCCTTAGCCAATGTACTGTGACTTTCAGGTAGATTTTCTAGTTGACATGTCATCTTGATAACATTTAAACTCAATGATTTTGCATGTTTTCTTTTGGTACATTGTCCAAACTAGTCAGCCATTTTATAACAATGTCAGTCAGTTTGACCTTGTTCCAGGAGAGTGATTATTTTGCGCTAAAGCTCTTTGCTAAATATTTAGGCAAAAGAGACTTATCGGATTGGAATTTGAATGACTGGATTCAGCGAACAGAGGTCCTGTCAGTCCTTGACAAATCTGTTCTTAAGGTGGTCTGTTTTTAGTGCTGCTTTTATGAAGTCCTGTGTCAGCAGCATTTGTGAGCTTGTCTAAAACTAGAGAGAGAGAAAAAAAATTTAACCCTTTTCTCCAGTCTTAAAATCTCTCTGGTTTAGCTTAATGGTATTTGCTAGCTTTCGGGGATTATCCTTTTTTAAATGTTGATCACATTTCTCCTTTCCATCTCAGGTACTGACAGCTGCAGAAGCACTACATCGAAAAAGCCTCTTAATAAGCAGTTCAATCATAGTTGCTATGTGTAATTTACCATCTGTTTCATACTTTTAGAGAAGTATCTTCATCTAAGCGCCAACAGACAATAGTTAACAAGCTACTAGGCTGTAATAAAACTTTTCACAACTGCAGCCATGGATATTAAAATCTTCCATCTGTCTTAGGTTTAAATCTATGTTTTCAAAACTGGTATGAAATTGTTCTCTTGCTTAACAACCTTGAAGTTTTCCAGTGTGCATCAGTAACAAAACAAACTGTTACAAGATCCAAGTGTAACAAAAACCTTTGCTACCAACTATGTCCCTTGAATATTTTTCTAAAATGTTGAAGTAAAATCCTCCTTTGGGTAAGTTGCTTAAACCTTAGACTGCTTTGTTTCTTTTGTTTGTAAATACTATTAAATTATATTGTATTTTTTTTCCTTTTCATACATATGTTTTAATGTTACTGTTTTTATTTGTATTTTTTGTCATGTACAGAAGTATTGACAAGGCTACTGGTGCTTTCAGCTCTGTGTTCTTTTTAACATTCCCATCTAAACAGGTACTCCTGGAAAAGTGTGTCTGCATAATTATGTCTGCAAAAGCTGGTTGGCTCATACTGTTGTAGGTTTGTGTTGTCCTTCCCTGTTTTACCATTTGTGCTTTTAAAGTGCATGGGTCTGTTTGGCTATAAATGCTGTGGTTTAAGGTCTTAGATTTACTTTTCTCCACCATGCAAAAATTGCCATTCTAAAAGGATTTGTGATCTACAATAAGGACTCCATTAACTCAAGAAAAATAACAGCAGTAATTTTCTACAAAAGAAAAACAATGTAGATAAAGTCTATTTATACATCAGTCCTAACTTGTAACATGCAGCATGAATGTTGTGGATTGGCCAAAGCTTGCAGCTCCTCTTTCCATTTTAGAGCTCCACCTATGATTAATGAAATGATAGAACTGTACAACTCATTCCAGGCAGAGGAAAAGATAATACCAGAGGGGGCACGAGAGAGACATGAAATCTCCTACATGAGCTTAATCAGCTACTCCAACAGCATTTAAGTGTAGAACCAACTCTAACTCCTGTCTACCTAACATCTATTGATCAGGAGCTTCAATACCTACATTTAAATTATTCAGAATAGTACTTGGTTTCATTGAAATAATAATTTAGATTTAGCTCAAAAGTATTTTATAGAATTTCCAGATTTTTTTTTAACCACAAACCAGGACACATATCATTGAGGTTGTAACTATTACGACAAAACAACGTGGTTCATAATTACAAAGTATAAGGAAAAACGCTTTTGAAACTTTATACAAAAAAGTCAAATGTTTAGCAGAAATTTCCATTCAGCCCATGTAAGTCCAGCACCCTCAAATCCAATGTAACTAGCATTTTGAAATTTCAATGTAAGCTACTGTATTTGGCAACATGAGGGTTCATTGGAGAACATAAGATTAAAAACAGCATTATGATAACAAATAAACAAAACAAGAAAGTGTTGAGGATAAAAGGTTTTCTTATTCTGATAGACTACCCAGGACCAGAAGTGACCCCAAAGCAAACACCATCATCCCCAGATTCTGTCTGAATTTCTGTTCCCCAACTCATGTTTAATATCTAGGTAGGCAGTTCTAATCAGAAAAATAAACACTAAAGCCCTCACAAACCTACTTTCACAAACTCAACTTTATGGCCGATTTTAACTTTATGGCCGACAGATGTTTGGGGCCCATTTTCCTTATCAGGATGTATAGACAATCCGTTATTCAGCTCAACATCCATGCGATCACAAGGCTGGGATCCTGCTCCCTGACATTTACTGCCGTGTGACACCTACATGACCCCCGTACGTGTGCTTTGCTGCTCCACCAATCTTTGCTTTTTGTGAAACCATCAAGCGTTTGTGTTTTAAACCCAACAACAGTTAAAAAAGATTCACAATTCATGATAATATTCTAAAGTATTACAGAAAAAAACAAAACATCAAGCAGCATTTAATCCATCAGCTGTAAATATAAAGACTTCAGCACATTGTCAAATTTCCTGACATAATGGTTCACAACAGCATTTTATAGAGAAGTACGCCAAAACTCCATGTAACTTTGAAAAACGTGCAGAGACCTACAGCACAGGTTGGGAAATCTGTCTAAAGAAATTCATAAATGCAGTTCTTTGCAAATTTCCACAGGTTGGAGTCACAGTGTAAGAGAGTTACAAAATTTCAGTCCTCAATATTGCAGAAAAAATTTGGTAACTTTGAACTTTTTTAAGTAGGCAAAACACAAAAAATGTGAAAAAGAAAACTTACAGGTGATTAACACTGAGCATTGGCCTAGTGATATCATTCTTATTTAAACAAATGGTTTGGGAATTATCATGCTGTAAAAATTGTTTTACATAGCATGGTTAGCTGGTCCAAGTGGGTAAATATATGGATTTAGCTAAATATGGGCCAAGCCTGGATGATAACCTGTGTTAGACCAAAAAAGGCTTGACACTGGAGTGCGGACAAGGCATTTGTTAAATACAACTGCAAGTCCCATTGGCCAAAGCATTTTGGAATATCTTAGCCAAATGTCTGTCCAAAGAGACTCCATTACATCTTCCTATGGTTAAGCTGTTTTGAAAGGAAAATACAGAAAATTTAATTCTCTGGATGATCAAAGCTGATAAAGGCATATGCAAAATGACTTGCAGCCTAAATTGAAGCAAAAGGTGGCGCCTCAAACTATTTTACGAACAATACATGAAATACCTTCTCCAACTAGATGTGTGTTGATTTTCCCAAATACATTGACTACATGTATTCTAGATAAGGGAAGCCTCTCAAGCACCTGCTATAGTTTTTGATTGTTTACATTCCTTGAGCCCTGAATCACACTCTTATAAATTATTAAAATTAGTCTCTCTTATCCGAGCGTGTGTGAGAGTAAGAACAGATAAACCTTCCCTACCCGTAACCTTACCAGGTCTGACCCAGCTTGATGCATTTATCTGTTTTATGGTGTCATGCTCCTCCTCCAAATAAAATTGTTTCTACATCAACTTTAACAGAGACAATATTCCACAGTAACATGTCCTGGATGACACCATCAGATCTTGCAAAGCACTGCTAAACCACCTCATTTGCTTTTGCTGCTCCTGTTTAAATCTGTTGGTCCATATATTCAGAAAGACGTCTTTCTCTGCTGTCTGGTCCTGCTCTGCAATCTTGAAGCCATCTTTTCAATAACGCTAGAAGCTATCTGTAAAAACATTCTATAGAAACATCCTGAGCAGCTCAGGGTGGGAGCATGTTAGAGAGGC
Organism: Orestias chungarensis; assembly: GCA_032876305.1. NCBI lineage: Eukaryota > Metazoa > Chordata > Actinopteri > Cyprinodontiformes > Cyprinodontidae > Orestias > Orestias chungarensis. The sequence goes on along the minus strand of JAVLVB010000433.1, from coordinate 3,581,494 downwards.
TGAATCACAACAGACCCATCTGGAGCTACAACCAAGCCTAGAAGACCTATGCAGAACATCTCTGGCAATCTGCAGTACCGCTTCAGCCTTTACCAGACCTAAAAGATGGTTCCAGTTATGTGGAAGACCTTGATCAGGTAAAGAAGAAAACTCACCTATCATTCATCAAGTACTATATACCTGTTGCCATGACCTCCCACATAGTAAAGGTTTTTGAGAGAGTGCTGTTTTCCCACCTGAATAAGAAAAAAGCTCATATCAGAATTCCTTGCAGAATGGTGGAGTTGGTGTTCAAAATGTCATCATGTAGCTGCTTCAAAAAAGCCTTTTTCATCTAAATAAAGAAGGAGGGATAATGAAAATTGTGTTGCTACTGTCAATAGAGTAACAGTAGCAAATACTCTGGAAGACAATAGTGGAAGCCTAATCTAACGTGGATCACTTAAGACCTGACAAACAAACCCCACTTTAAGAATGAAAAAAAATGGTGAGACTGTACTCTCACCATTTCTTTTCATTCTTAAAACTTCAGACATTCCAGTACAAGTCCATAATCTGCATCTTAAGGTGTATCAGAGATAGGCAAGAAGCTGAGAACAGAGCACCGGTGGACAGCTTTATAGTATACTGTGAATACAATCATATAATTTTAAATATGAAGAAATCATACTGTAGATTGTAGATTTCAAAACAGGGTCGTGTCAAGCACTATTTCCATCACAGGGGAAGAACCGTAGGGTAGGGTAGGATACATATACATTTATGTTCAGCCGGACAAATGACTGAACTGGACACACAACAGAAAATCCATATACAAGAACAGGCAGTGCAGACTGTACTTCTTAAGAAACCTTAGATCCATCAAGGTTTGCAGTAAGATGTTGGATATGTTCTACAATTGTGTTGTGGAGAGTGTTATCACTTCTGCCATCATCAGTGGGTCAGCAGCATCCGAGCCAGGAACCTAAACAAAACTCGACAACCTCAAAAAGAAGGGTTATAATTCTGTTCATGGGAATATTGTGGAAACATTAGAGATTATGAAGAATTCACCTAAAAATAAAGCAAATTATAAATCTAATCATGTTCTTCAAGAGACTGTTGTACAACAGCAGTCACAGGGTTCTTCAGGTTTGAAGTAATACAGGGCTCTACATGAGATCCTTCTTGTCCACAGTCATCAGCATCTTTAATAACTCTTTACATAAGCTTAAATAATAGTAATGATATATCTTCATTTACCTGTGGGTTCACTCTAGATTTTGAATTAAAACTGAATACCGGTATGCAAGACGTTCCAGTATTTTGGCTTTCAGTTTTGGCCCAGTCTTTTACACACCTGCTTCATCTACATATTTGTATATTTGAGTTTTTGCTTTTTCTTGATGAGATTTTTGGACTACTACAGTAGCTGTCCAACATATTTTTGCAGCTGACCTGTGCATCTTCGCAGTTCCTCAAGTTATCATAGCCATATTGAATGGTTCTCTGTTTACCTACTCAGCTTTATGTTGTCTTAGTACATTTCAAGTTAAAACAAACTCCTTATTTTCAGATCTGTCATGAAGTGTGAATTATGGAAAGTTGAGGATATTAGCTTATAACCCAATTCTGTAAGACATTTCTCACAACTTTATAATCAATCTGTTTTCTCTGGGCTAAGATCTCTGTAATGTGTTTTATTGAGTACTATTCTCTAATCAGACTCCTTTAAACACCTTAAAAGAAAAACACACTTTTTTTAAATAAAGTGACTTGAAGAAAATAAACTGCGCATGATATTATATAGAAGCATCAGAGAGGTGGAGAATACACTTGTGTACTATAAAATACATATAATATCAAAATTTGTGGTTAAACTATAACAAAATATGGACATTTTTAAGGGTATTAATACTTTTGCGGTGTAAGGATTATGCTTTAAACTAAATAATACTGTGATGTTATTGAATGTAAAAGATTTCTAAATTTGAATAATCCGCTCATCACAATGTGCACTCTTCTGATTCTATTTAGGTTTGCGGGGTGCTGAAGCCTTCCTATGCAGCCACTGAGAAGGAGGTTACACACTTGGCAGCTTTATTCCAAATTATGCATATTCCTACATTTTCCTACTTTGTGTTTTTGTATTGCGCCAACTGCACCTATGAAAAGAAAAGAGCATGTCAAAATCAAATGTTAGTTGTCAAGTAGTCATGTTGGAGTTTTTTCTAAAGATGGCAAAATATAATCCGTAGACAGACAGGTTATCTCTTTCCATTCAAATAATGATATCTCTGATAAAGTAATGGTATTTTAATCAATAAATAATTTCTGGATTTCTTTCCTGGAATGAATATCCCTGTTTTTAGAAGTATCTGTTTATTATTAAATCTGTATAGATATCTTTGGCTTAAATTTGTTCCACACGTTTTCAGACACCACATTTTAATTATTTTCTCAGTCAATCAATATATTCTTTTACATACGTTTTTTCTCTGCCACTTTGAACTTGGTTTATTACTAGTATTTCTAAAGGTAATCTCTTCTAAGACAAAATAGGAGGGTAGGATGAAGTTTAATTTTAGATTCCCAGGTGGATGGGAGATTGGGAGGTAAGAAAACTGAAATTCATGTACAAAATATAAATTTATTTGCATTATAAGCAGATGTTTAGCAACAGAAGCTCAGGGGACCTGGCTGGATTCAAACAACACTATTACCTACTGACTGATTGAGTGTAGTGTTAGTTTTCCCCTTCTGCTGTCTGAAATTTTAGCACAGTATGAAATATTTATGCACATCAATTGTACTGTTAGAAAAATGAAAGGTTTATTATAGTAAATAGGAAAAAAAAGGACAACCATTTAGGAAGGAAGCCATCTGTTTGTCCTGCAGCCAGTCTGAATCACTGCACCACACACCACATGGTGTATTTCCTTTTGTTGCAGAATCGCTTTAAAAACAATTCAATTCAATTTTTTTTCCCCCAGCATTTAAAACAAGTCACTGTGCTGCTTACAATGTATCCTTAAAACCAAATCCATGTGCATAAATCCATTTAAGAAATGCTTGTATGTATTGGTTTATATTTGAATTAAGCACCTCCTTCACCGCTGGGTAACATATTTGTGTCATCATCATCCAATTTATAAACATGAACTGTTGAATTATCCTCACATCCGAGACCTCTTATCATGCTTCAAACTTCTCAGTCAACTATTTACATGCAGACTTTGGCCTGCAGAGAATATTTGCTTTGAATAATTTGAACTATGCTCTCTGTCTGCAAGATGAAAAAACCTATCCTATAAGATATGACTGAGTGAGCTGTTTGGCAGAGCATCTCCATTTGTTGTTAGTCTGGTTCAGCAGGAGTTAATAAAGTAAATACACCAAGTGCAAGCATAACAGCTTGTTACCATGACAAAGTTTGAAAAATACTGCTGAAATATTGGCTGTTGTGACTGAGCATCCTTCTTTTCATGAACTGAAGATTTCAACATTTATCTAAAATAATCCATCAGCTGATTTTTTTATACTACACTGAATATTTTATGTATCATACAAAATATGAAAATCTTTTAAATCTTGTGTTTGACAAGGCAGCCTTTAAATGCTTCAGTCTGGTTGGATTTTAGTCTCTAAATTTGCTTGCTCATGGTTGCAGCATGTTAAAGTATCTTATTTGCGTATATTAGTCCTGATCGGTTCTGTTTGTAAACTTTTCTTCATAATATCTTTGGTTCACGTATTGCTTTTATTTTACTATTTTACAATTGATCTTTTTTCAGTGCTGTGTTTTTTTTGGAAAGATGTTTGCTCAAATATTTTTTACAAGCTTTTTGATTTTTTTTATATCCATAAAGAGCAGCTGATTATCATTTCAAAAGCTCAAACAATACCAGAACTAGAACTCCTACAATCCTAGATCACAATGTGCAAGGTAAATATCTGTGACTCAAACATCTCTCTGCCAGTCTTTCTACCAATACTGCCAGTGTTTCAAAAGAAGGAGCAAAAGCAAATGAGGAGGATTAGCAGAGATAAATTATTATTTATAGCAGTGTCTTCAGTCAGAGGCTTCTTTAGATGTGTTGCAAGACTGACCAGTCCTTCTTGCATACAGCATGAAGGACTGATGCATGCAAGAAGGACGGACAAGTCCTTCTTGCATTCAGCATCATCATCCAAATGCATTCAGCATCATCATCCAAATGAACTACTACATTTTGTAGAACTGCACCAGTTTCTGGTCAAGAACAACCAAACAGAGCTAGAAGAGAGGGCTTAGCACTGTCAGTCGCGCAGGTGTACCCGGACTACCTCCCTTGCTGTTTGTTTTTTATCTGCTGTTACCGCAGCTGCTGCAAACTGGCAATCTTGGAGAGTGTGACATACAATGCTAAGACATTCCCCTTCTGACTCTGATCGAGAGTTGTTCTGCAAACTGGACCACAGAGAAGCCAAATCATCGATTGGATTTTTCTCACAGGTGATGTGTTCCATGCACTGTCATGGTATAGTGACAGTTTTAACAAATGATTAAAAATATATATATCTTAAAAAGCTATGTACAACAGTTGTTATGATGTTATATTCTGGAAAAATTTACTTTCTGTCTTAAAAAAGACTAATAGTATTTACACTTTTCGGGTTCTTGTGCATTAAGTTATTACATACACAAACCATTTCATTTACACTGGAAAATGATAAGCATTTTCTTAAATATGGCCATTATATTGCTTATTTTATTTGTTTAGATGGGATGGACTGGGCACAGGGTTAAAACATTTTGAAAGTAATATTTTAGATGTGCCATGCTGTTGAAACTGGTTTAAAGTTGGTATTTTTTTATGATTCCTATTTGGTAATAATGAAAAAGGTTATTTTTGACTTTTAATAACTGATCTCCATTGTATCTGCTTGTGTTTAAAATGTGATTAAACCTAGTAATATTAAACTCCATAAATACCAATGTTCTGCATGTTTTAGATATGTCTTTGTTCCAACACAGCTGAAGTAATGGCTGAATTACCTCTACGTGTCATGAGGATCTTCAGAAGCATTTTAAGGATAGCTGGATAGCTAAAATTGAACGTCACCTGACATCCAATCCATGGCCATGGGTTCAAATCCAGCCAAGGGCAAAATACACCACAGCATCCACTGTGGATCCTTAGGCAAGACCCTTTGTGCTACTGCCTACCTGGCGCCTGCAAAAAATGTCTGGCTCAGTGTGGTTACACCTAAAAACAGTTTCCCTACAGGGGTCAATAAAGTATTTATTGAAACATTCAATTATTTCAGTTATGGCATACAAGAAGAATATTTAAATTCTGCAGGACTCCAGCTTTTGAAATGGAGATGTTTGGTCAGTCTGAGCATTCAACATTTACCTGTGATCCATTGTGCCACCTCCTTATTTTCCTTTCAGACAAATGACCCATATTACATCTGTTAATGTTTCTTAGTTTCAACCAAAACTTTGATATTGGAGCAAAAACCTGAAAACCAGACAACCTTAAGGTAAAAATCATATGTAAGCTGTCGGCCATTTGTTTCCTTATTCTAGATGATTCTTTGTAACAATTCTATCATGACAATCGGAGTTAAAAGGACTTCGCGTATATAGCGCATTCAAAGCGCTTTACACTGTAGCCCCATTCACCACCGATACATGCATCGGTAGGCAACTAGGGGTTAAGTGCTTTGCCTAAGGGCACATTGCCATGTGAATCTACCTGATTGCAAGACGACTACTCTACCCACTGTGCTACAGTAACAGTTGCCCTTGCAGTCGTCTACAACTTACCGTAAATTTAGCGAAATCCTTCATCCAATAAGGCAGATATAAGAGTTATTCAGATTTAAATAACATCATTTAAAACAAATGTAGCAACTGCTTCTGTTAGGTTTGACAACACATGAAGATATACTTTAAAAGACCGACCTGTAAGAAAATGGAATTTCTGCTGGATGTCTTGTAGTGCTTTCTCCTAGTTCGTCCACCAGAGGATTGTCCAGGCATCTGATTCTCTTGGGTTTGCTGCACACAGGTGCAGCTCATTTTCTCGATGGGTAGCCAAGCTAGCATTGTGTTCTCTTATTAATTTTTTGATGATAATCCTTGATGTTTATTGTCCTTGTGTTATCTCTAGTAATTTCCTATCCTGTGTGCTAAGGATACCCCATTCGTCAAATGTCCTACTTGGATTCCCCAGCCATCTGCAACTTCTCAATATGGTCTCATACTAGATAATCATCTTCCCACTGCTGGTAATCGCTCCTCTTTAATGAATCAACATCCAAACTGCCTGTACCCCCATGCTCCACCATTGCAGCCTCCGCTCTACAACCTATGGCCTCTTGATTCCTCCTCGTGTTCACGACTGTGCACCTACAGTGCACACCCAGGTGAAATAACCCAGAACACTGGTTATTTCACCTCTCTCTGGCAGACAGCTCTTCATTCTCAAGTAAGACCAAAACTGAAACAAACCATCTCCTCACCTGTCTGTTTCCCCCCAAAGCTCCCAATTCCCCACTTTGCTGTTCCGGCCTCCAGACCAAAGATCTCCTTGCTCATATTTACTACCTATAATCTCATCCTGTTAGTGAGAGTTACAGAAAACCATGACATAACCCTGTATCCCACAAAAATGACTGCCTCATTTAAAAATTAAAATGGACTTCTATGCATAATGAGAACAAAACAATATCCTTTTTTTGTATTTCTTTTTTTTCTTTCAAACAAAAGTAACCTTAGAAAAATATGCATGTAAATGGCACTTTGCGTCACCAGGGAGGGGCTAATAGATATTTCTGTAGAGGCTAGAGCCAATGTGATGACATATTTAAAAATAATTCCACTAAAGTTTAAACAAAACACATCTAATGATTATTCTGCCAGCTGAGGTATAAACTGTCTCATAGGATATAATTGTTTTTTTGCAATGCTAGAACTTTAAAGAATGCTTTTTATTCACCATTACTTTATCATTGAATAAAGTAGTTTTTTAAAGTTACGTGGGATTTTACCTCAAAATCCCAAAGCATTTCTTCTCAGTTTAAAAGGCTGAAAACTACAAAACTAGGAATGAATGACAAGCAGCCATCTGGCTACCCATCACCGTAAGCTTATTTAATAGCTGCAAACTGGAATAGCTTTGGAAGAGAAAGTATTTTCTTCTGAACGAAAGCTTTGGGCAATAAAGCTCTCCCCTGTGTCCATGCTTTGAGGTTATTCGTCTTGGTTCAGATTTCATCATATGTAATCATCACGCTTCTTTAATGGAATATAAAAAAGTTAAGCTCTTTTTTCCTTCTGCCCGATTAAAGAAAAGGAAATCCATTGAGGCTTTTTTGTTAAAGAAATGCAACAGAAAGTGAGTATTACTCTGGTGAGGACCTAATTAAACAGCATAAGCTTGATAATACAGGCACGCTTGCAGGGTGGTCACACTGCATCACCACCTGTTGGTGTTTCAAAGGGGGTGCAGAGACAAGAAACCGCGAGCCAGATGTGTGTCTGCCACTTAGAAGAACCATGTTATTGCAAGGAATTTTAAAAAAGCGCAGTAAAAGAAGAACTCTATTAAACTAACCAACAAAAACCTCACTGGCCATTATAGCAGGTGGTTGCCATGGAGACTTAACACAAGCTTGCAGACAGATGCTGCTTCATTGATATTCTTCAGACAAGAGAATTCAGTTGTGTTTCAATATGACTTTTAATATGTGGCATTTTAAATCACAAATTTTAAAGAAATTCTGATTCTTGGGGAGTGAAACAAAAATACAAATGCTCTGGATTTTACTCTACAGACTACTTCATCAGCGAAAACAGATCAGACAGAAGAAGAATTAAACAGAAGAGGCATATTGTATATTGGAGTTTCAAAGCTCCGGTGGGAGAATGACTATAATTGTTTATTGAACTATTGCCTGTATGAAAGACTAGTATGAGGAAAGCCATGGTTGCAACGAGGTTATGTAGCCAGAAATTGCTCTTCATGTATGTGAAAATAAATTTACTGTTACCTTTCAATGTTGCTTCAACAGATATGTTTTCTTTATATATCAGAAACCAACAGAAACAGCTTTGAATAAAACATTTGAGACAAATAAAACTGTCAACCTGTAACGCAGGTGTTATTACTCACATAATAGTGAAGTAATAGTAAATAAATTACGCTATGTTTTTTTAGCTGATGCAAGGCTACTGCTCGTCCACTGCTCCTCCACTGATGGCAACAGGGCTGTCCTCCAGATCTCCATGGGTTCTACCGGCCGCTGGGCCCTCAACTCTAATTATTGTTAGGGTGTTAGGGATGACCACTCATGTCCCATTAACCTTGTTTTGTGTCTACACAAACCGTGAAAAAAAAATTGCCAAGAGACCAACAGCCGACTCTCTCTACTGGTAATTTAAAAGTGCAATAAAAACACAATGTAGATACAGCAATGATAATTGAGTGTAAAATTGATTTAGTTGGACACCAAAATCGAGGACATGTTTGGCATAACAGACAATACAGCATTATTGAGAAATAAAAACTTAACCAAATCTGTGTTATTTTTTGAAGAAGCTCTGTTTTATCAGTTTTGTCCAGCTCACTATCACAAAATGCATTAAAAAGGTGTACTATGTCTCACATGCTTGCAGAAAATGTGTGGCCATCTGTAAAAAAGAACCAAAATGGGACCTTGGAACATTGTACTGACCCTACTACTATCCGCTGTAGATGAGAGAAAACCTTCAAACATCTTTCAACTATCGCATTATTGAATTGACGTTGTTTTAAACAAAGAGGGTAACAGTAGTGATTAGGGAGTTGGGAGTCTTCATTTTGTCTCAGCTTGTACAGGCATTCAAAAATATGTATTAGTAAAACAAGGCCAATTTCTGTTGCTTAAATGCAATTCATTACTTTTTTTATTTTGATATAACTAAAAAAGATGATAAATCAATATGTCAGTGTGAGTCTTTTTCAGCCACTTCTCCAGTCAACCACAGGGGGTCACCAGTACTCTGATGCTGGAGCTCCTTCCACAGGTACGCCTGGTTGGCGCAGACGAGCTGGGCCAGTATAAGAGGAGTGGTGGATCAGCTACTCGATGCCTGAGTATTATCTACAATTGGTAAACCTAGTCTCAGTGCCTCTCTAGTGATACTCGAATGTTTCTTGTTGCCTCTCGTGTTTTGGAATATTTCTCATAGCCTCTCGTGTTTTTCCAGTAGCCTTGAAAATATTCTGAGTTCTCTTGTTGTTTCATGTTTTTGGTTTCTACTTTAATTTCCTACTTTGTTTTTTCCCACGCCCCTAACCGCCATTGTGTTTCCACCTCAGGTTCCCCTTTGAATCTAGCGCATAACCACTTCAAGTTTCTCTCTGGCTTCCCTCACCATCTGGTTCCCACTCCTCTTGGCCTAGCTCGGTCTGCCCGCTCCAGCATTTATTAATACACTGTCGGACCTCCTCTGGATTTCCATCTCATCAACTCCGCTGAAGAAGACTCACCACTCACTCCTCCCTGGCGACAACTATTCTCCATCCCAAGTTATTTAATTCCCTTTATTCATTCCTCACTCTCAACTGTTTATTCACCTCACCTGTCCTCACCTTCAGAAGCTCCCGCTTTCCCACGTCGTTGACGCTCTCAGTCCCCTGCCGTTTCCTGCTGCCCAGCTGTTTCCCGTTCGTCGCCACTCATTGCTGTTGCCCGTTGCCGATCGGTCCGGATTCCTTTCCCTACTATCATCCAAAATAAATCATTTTAAATATCTCCTGAGAGTCCTCTGTTCATGTGAGTTTGAAGCTTAAATAGCATCTTGACACAATATCTCTACTTTTCCTAATATAGAACTGGATATTTACAGCAGTGTGATTTTTTTTCCCTCTAAACTGTAATTCCTTTTTTCTTAAATTTTGTGGAAAGCCATACCTCCATCCATCCATTATCTTCTACTTATCTGGGGTCGGCAGGAGCCTAAGTACTGAGGTTCAGACTTCCTTCTCCCCAGATAATTGGACCTGCTACTTTGTGTAGCGTGGGATTCACGAGGCATTCTCAGACAAGTCAAAAAGCACTATTTCTCCTTTGTGTTCTGTGGTGTTTTTTTGAAATAAAGAAGGTAAAAGGTACATTTGGAAAAAAGCCTAAAACAAAAGAACAGGAAACACAAAACATATACTATACATAAAAAACTATACATTTTAATACATGATATTCTGCTTTATATTGTGGGTACAGATGTAGCCTTGATAGAATTGGATCCCAGCTGAAACAGATATTTGCTACAAAACAAGGAGAATAATCACTTTTATAAGCGTTACTGTACATTTTTACTTTTGCATCTAACTAGAAACTCTGGTAACACTAATCTATTTACAACAAATCACTCTAACAATAAAAACCAGTTAAATAAAACAAAATATGTTTAAAAATAGGACCTTCCATTTTTTCTATATATACAGCATATGACAATAATAGGCAAAACTCATTGCAAACTCACAGAAGTAAAGTACTTAGGATAAAAAACACTCTAGAAATATTGCTGGATTGTCATTAAGGACAACTGTGGAAGCCGGTTTTAATATTGATGCTGCATTTTCCCATCCTTTTGTTGTAGTAGTTATTTATTGTGTTTTAAACAAACGTGGAATGTTAAATGTAAATTACGTAGAAATGGGCATCCTGTTATAAAAGTACGAAAATACCATACAGTATGAGAATAAAAAAAGTAAATTTAGTTCATCAGACTCTGAGGTATCTCAAAGGAATATGTTATACTACAGTTTTGTATTTGTGTGAGCATACTAAGTGCACCTTGTTTTTCTAAAACATTCATGCTGCAGAAAAGTAAATAAATTGCAGATTACCTGCTTCAGCTTAATACATTTTCATTGTTTAATAACAGTGGTGTTAATGCGCATTTTGTTCACCTTTATTTCCCCTCAGGACACTCTATTAAGAGCTGTAATGTGTGTGAGATAAGAACCCCCACACCTCACATAGATACATAAAGTTCTAATACTTTAAACAGAGTTGTTTTTCCTTTTTATTCTTGTCAGATGCCAAGACCAATTCAATTTTTGGGAAATCTAAAATATTAGTATGGAAGATTAGTTAAACATAAACTGTATCCATACTGTACCAATACATGTATAGATATGAACAACTGCTAAAATCAAATATTACTCTGAGATAAATTTGTTTTCTTTTTGAATACATTTTGTGTATATGAGTTTGAGGTGTGAACTACACTTCCGTGTAAACATTTTTCCAAACAAAAATTATAATAAGTATGTCTTCGACGAAAGTTAATTCATCCCAGGTCTTTAATCAAAAGATATACAGCAACATATTTTCCTTCTCATAAAGTGTATTTTTACTTTTGTTAATGTTTTTGTACGTTATGAAACACTGTGGCCATACTCTCATGTTCGGTAAGTAAACTTGTGGGGGAAAGTGAAAAAAGTCTTTTTCGCACCAGAAGCTGTTCAAACTGAGTTACCGGGCTGAGATGTTTGGACCTATTTGGAGCTACATGAACCACGTGACCGCCTATCGGCGAGTTCAAAGAGTAAAGAAAATACTTGTTTGCCAAAGCTTTGAAACCAAAATTTCGGCCATGCCTGAATGAGTTTTGTATCAGTACAAGACAAAATGTTTGTCAACCGATCTGACATGTCTTCTACTTGGCCTTCAGATTTAGAAGCAAACCGGTTATTTACAAATTCAGTTAACAGCTGGCCCCAGTGCCTATTCTACATAAGAACTGGAAGCTGGAATAACTGGAAAAAGTCTTTAGATACTTTGATTTAACACTGTTATTGCTAAGCGATGCTGCATAAATTGTTTGCCTCCCTGTCTAGCTAATTAACATACAAAGTATATATAGCATTATCTTTTATGAATGTTAAAAAGTTAAAAGCAGACAGTTTGTTTAACCACATGAATGCTCCTTGTCAGCAACTGAATTCTGTTCTGTCCTTAAAAGGAGTTTTTACAGTTCTAAACATCTACTGGAAGAATGTCAACTTTCTAAGAAACTTATCTGGTAAAAAAAAAAAAAACCCACCAGAAACCATGTTGGCATCAGACATCCTCCCCAACAGACTGTGAATTGCTTCACCCACTATTAAGCCAGCAGCTGAGCTTTTAAACAGTCATTATCATAGGAGCATATGTGAAATGCTGACTTGACATGCTGTAATAATGATACACCACTTGTCCATATAGCCAAGGTCCCCTTGTTGCTCATACTAATCGTCGCTATCATGACCAGAGAGGTATGACCAGATAAAAGCCCCACAGAGGGCAGATGGGGAAATTGTGTTTCAGGCCGTGAGCTCAAGCTATTACAGGGCCGTGGGGACACCGGAGCACCACAAGGCTCTTAGTTGATTTTACTACCCCCTTCTAACATGAGCTGCAATTGGCTTAATTATTCCAGACTTTCTTGGTTGCCTCAAAAGGGCAGACATCAACATGCAGTTAAACACATGGTATCAAATGAATTTAACATGACCTTATTGGCTGCCATATTATCGTTGAGAGTGCATCCATAAGCATACGTGCAAAATGAAGCTGAGACTTTAGCGGTTGACAGTTGAAAACAGATTACATTGCTAAGCAAAGATTTATTAGTGGAGTTTAATGGAATAGAGATGAGTGGATGGGGGCCTTTAAATAAATTAACCTTCAGTGAATTCCCCGAGGCCTGAGGGAATGACAGAAGGAGGCTGGGGGTGAATTTTCTCCTTGTCACCAATGCAATGAATACTGATGACACGATTGTGGGCTCGAATGCTCCATGATCGTGTTTAACCTTTAGGTAAACAAGAATTTGTTCAAATGGACACGAGGTGGTTAGTGATCAGGGGGACAGGGAGAGTTACCAAAATGAAATTACATAAAATTGCTGATATGGCATTGATGTGTCTTCAAATACATCACAAACATCCACTGTGTATGTTTCTTCTTTCTTCCGTTTTTACAAATTAAGCAATAACAGGGAAAGGGCTATTGTGACACTGAAAACTGCAAAACACACTGCATAAGTCAAACGTATACCTACTTTTTAGTATATTGCTGCTTTGTATCAATGGTTCAGACTGTTAATTAGAATGGCAGAGTGGATGAAGGTGTTCTTACATCGGGAAGATCTGGTCCAGATGGACCATAGTCTCCTGTCTGTGGAGAGGGGGTCTAACAGACCATGTTTAGGGTGACAAGGGTCAACTGCAATCCGACCTGTACGACCTAAAGTCGTCGAGGTGTATAGTTACTGTAGAGGTCAGAGATGCACCAGATCTCTTTTTCAGCAGTCAACACAATGCACTGCTGTCTGTACCTGTCCCAGGCTGTCGCTCCGGTGAACCACACAGTAATGGAGGAGGTGAGGATGGACTTGATCATTACTATTTAGAACTGCACTCAGCACTCATCTCAGTTGGCAGTTTGGGTTTCTCCAGTGGCCACAGGAGGAACATCCTCTGTTGAGCCTTTTTTATAAGGGAGGTGATGGTCGGTTCCCACTTGAGGTCCTGGGTGATGGTAGTGCAGATTGTATTGAAATTCAGGGTTAGAGGTGATGGTGGGGCTGTGACTTTTCTGGAGCTCAAAATCATCTCCACTGTTTTCTGGGCATTGCGATCCAAATTGTCCTCCCTCCTGTAGACAGACTCGTCACCATCCGAGACAAGCCCAAATGGTGGTTTTCGATAGTGGTGCAGGTCTTCTTTGCACACTTTATACCAATTAGTTATGCTTTATAAAACAAGATCTGCTGAAATATTGTTGATTATCAGATAGATGCCTTTGTAACAGGTACGTTAATCGCAGGGTTAAGTAAAGTGTCATAAAGGTAAAAAATATTGCAGTTCTGAGGGCAAAATGGACCCAACCACTCAGTCTGGCCCAATAAAATAACAAGTGTAATACCTTATCAATTTTGTGCAAATAACTTCATCTGACAAGCCTGTGCAAGCTTCAGATATTATAACGGGGCTTTTCATGGCTTCAAATCATCATTTTTATGTGCATTGTCAGGCATTTTTGCTTACTTTAAAATCTTTAAATATTTGCTAATTCCACCTCTGAACAGGTGCTAGGGTAAACAGACAGTAGATAATGTTCTTTATCACACACGTCTGGCAAAATAGATAAATGTACTTCCATCAACATACATAAACAAATACTTAAGTTTATCGTTTACTTTGATGAGAGAGCGGGCTTAGAAATTTAAGAGTTTGGTAAGTATTTATTTTTGGTAAAGGAGACCAGTTCAGTGTTGGCAACAAATGTCCCTGTGGCTCTGTATGATACTGAAAAAACAAAGAGAGTGCGTAGGCGTGTGTTTGCAAGCTGTTCTTCTCTTTTCAAGGTATCAAACACAACCGTTTTGTCATAGCAGGTAGTGTGTCTGACATACAAATGTCCCTGGTGGCACCCCATAGAGGAGTCTCTTGGCATTGTACGAACTGCTTTATTTTGAGACACTGCTCAAATACTACCTTTAACATGAATAGACACAGTCTACATAAATATATTAAAGGTTGCAGCAGTGTATAAATATGGTTTGCTTCCCATTTCTGTAAATGAGGGCACAGATGCAGCACAAACAGCTTCTGAACTAACCCACTTACGTTCTAGCCCTTGGTTAATATGGAGTAAAGAATAAATCTCAAATTTGCTTAAACACATTTTTTTCCTATTGTTAACCTTGCATTTTGAGAAAAGAAGATAAAAACGTGCACAGATTAGGACAATATAACACCAAAGGGTCCTGACAGAGCAGCATGTGAACAACTGCAACTGAGAGCAGCCTCGAGTTTGTGTTTATGCCTGCCTGCTGTGCGCCCTTATGTGGTTCATCATGTGTGGTTGCATGCTCAAGCGTGTGGCTCTTTGTTTGAGGGAGCCGATGTATGTGATGTGTTTTGCAGTGTCATTGTGTGAATACCTTGGTGCTGACAGCTGGCACGGCTGAGATCCTCAGCGCTCCTGCATGCAGCTCTCCATGGAAACAGTCAAATTGAACAACGAAAGCTGATACAATTGTCAGGAGATTTATGTCACCATGGGTTATGGTGTCGCTGTGGATATCCACCTTTGTGTTGCCAATTTTTTTAAGCCATGACAATGTGGTTCTGTTTTCAGTAAACCTTAAAAAGGTTTTACTTTCTACTTTTATAAAGCAGGGAAGGCAGATTAAGAGCTTTGAATAGGAAGTAAGGGTATTCGATGATAGGTTTGAAGATACACAGATAATGCAGTTCAATTCAATTTATTTATAAAGCACCAATTTACAATATGATATCTTAGTGTACTTTACAAGAAAAAAGGATTTAATTCCAATGATACATGCAATTGTACATGTTAAGCAAATTTGTTATAAAACTTTCCGATCTAAGGACACCTAGCAGATTGCATTGATTTACTGAATTGCTACGTTGAGTTGAGAAACAAGCTATTTTCCCCCATTTTCAATAATTCTGAAGCTGGATTAAAGAAGGATGCATCTTGGTTGATTAAAGATTTTAATATTTTGTTTTCTTTTTTCCCAACTGCCTCTCACCTCCTCCTTTAAGATCTATTTCACTATAGATACATGAGAAAAAAGCAAATCTATAACAAATGCTCTGTATGTTGTTCCTGCACCCAATCCAGTCAAGCTACTTTTCATTCATAAGCTAAGTTCATGTGTCACATCTATTAGGTTTGTCACCTGCTTGAATTTTATCTCCTTACATTTGACCCATGTTGTATCATTAACCTAGACAGTTCTGTATATAACTACAAGCAGAACAACTTGTTCCAGTGTTTGCCTTGCACATCTATTTGTTACTACTTTCTCCCAGCACCTCTGTAGGGTTCTAAAATTCACACTTCAAGGTTTTGCAACAAAGCTGCTAATGATGGCAAGATAATCATCAAGTGCTCAACAGATTGGACCCATTTGTTACAAACATACTGTAAATAGCACAAACATTTCGACATTTACTATAGCAACTATGACATGACCATTTACGATACCTGATTCTTTTTTTCCTTTTTTTCTTTAGAGTTTGATTTTATCTGACCGGATGTCAATTTTGAGTAAATGTGAAGCATATATTAATTTAAGTAATAATGGAAAGGTCATGGCTGGATGAGTTTCATTAAATGTACTCTTTAAAGTTGATGACGCAGATATATATTAGTAGCAACCAAGATCAGTTCTGTTTTAGTAACCGTAGGTTATTAAGTTATTTTGATATCCATTCATACATAAGACACTTGTTATGCACCAACTATGCCTACGCAAATTTATTGTATGTCGAATAATGTACTTGGAAATAAAACTCATACTGATTCTAATTGCTTATTACATCTGTCTAATATAGATCTCTAATAAACTGGCGTGAAGGTTTAGAATTCATAGTATGGTAGGAATGTAGGAATGAAAAAAAATCATCAAATTTAACCTCAATAAATCGAAATGATGTAGTACTGTTTGTCACCATTTAATTTATTCAGGGAGAAAGTAAATGACTATTCAAAAGCCAGGTTTATAAAACTAGCTAATCAAGAGTATCACATTGCCTAATGTCTGTTAAACACTTTCATTCTCTGAGGTTTAGGGTTATGCATTGTTCTGAACAGGTTTTTGACTTTCCCATGAATATTTCCTTATGAGTAATTGTGGTCAAATTTCTCATAGGTTTTTAAAAAAAGGAACTTCCAGAATGTATGTTCTTTATGGGTACACTTAAAATTCTTCACTGTGTTGTGCTGCAGCATGAGTGCTTGCTAAAATTTTATAATTAATTTCAAGATGGCTATTTTTATTGTTAACTCTGCGCTCTAATACAACAGTGATGCGAAGATTGTAATTGAAATCCTATTTTTCAAAGTAACATCTTCAGTGTGGCTGTACTCTCTGTCTTTCCTGAACCACACAATATGTGTGTTCTTTTATGACTGTCACTACACACTGACATATTAGAAGAAGGAGTTTAAGCACATATGATGGTGTCAGAATGTCTAGAAATAACCAACATGTTATGACCAGACGATTAGTTAGACACAGTCAGTAAATGCTAAATAATGTATTTAAGATGAACCCATAGAATAGCTGCCACCAGGAACATGAATCTGGGAATGGAGAGATATATTATTGGGTATAAGGACTAATAAACTCAATTGTGACGCCACCACCTTTTTTGTGATTTTGCAGGGACGGGGAATCCTGATCTTCTGTTCCTTGGTAAATGAGCTGAGAACTGGCGACGGAGCGATCACTACAGGAAGTAGAATCAGCGTCGAAATATCAGAAAGAAGCATGCTAACAGGTAAGGGGAGTAAAAACGTTATTTCACAGTAAAATGTTGGCAAACACTTCTAATCCTCTGTATTTGTTGCTTCCTATTAGATTTCTATCTGGCTGCATGGTCAGAAAGCTTGAACTTGCTCTTTGTCTTTCTGCTCTTTGGATATGCTCTCCACCAGAAAAAGGTATTTTACAGCTCCTTTTGGATTTAAGGGAGTAGTTTACTTGAGCTTTTGAGATAGTGATCTATGAACTTTTCTTTGAAATCTTACTAAAATGCAGAAATTAGCAGCTGAGATTTCTGGTGTTTACCATACAGGGCATCTCTCTCTTTCTACAGAAAGAAGGTTCTGTAATAATCATAATGATGGAAATATTCACAGAAAGTACAAAGAAACTGAGGAAAATGGCTTGCGACTGAACATGGTTTCAGCATTCACTGCTGATAATGCCTGCGTGAATTATGTAAGAACCAATTCTCTGTTCCAGATGTTAAAATCTGAAAATCCCTGTATTATAAAGGCAAGCTCCATGTGCAAAACATGCTGGAGACAGGTTTGAGTTTAAAATTACACACCATTTGCTTACTTCAAAATGCAATTAAAATCTCATAGTTTTATAGTCTGTTTAGCAATACAACCACAAGATTGTTACATTTGTGTCCCACGGTCCAGAGATCACATGAAAGCTGGAGAACTATAAAGTGCAAAATCTTTTCTTTAAGGGACAATCAATAGCCAAAACCACTGTATTTTAGAAGAACCAAATGCACACCCACTTGTGCTGCAGTGCTACTAATCCTTCATTATTAATGTGCTAATAATTTCAACGATGCTGGTAATGCTTGTTCTGGAGAGCGAGTTGGGACAATCTATAAACTCTATGAGATTTTTGTTATTTTAAAGACAAAGGTTTCAACAACACATAAATTATTTGTTTGAAGTCCAGACCATCAGTCTACTCCAATAGCTTGTAGAGCAACAAACAGTAGCAATTAGGAAAATATGTTTACTTTCTCAAGGCTGAGCTTACCTACCTGGGAGTTATAAGCTTTTCAGATGACATCTAACAGAAGTGTGTTGCAAACTTGGCTCTAAATAGCATTTCCGACATCTCCTATCTCACTGATGCAGTAGAGGTTCTCCAGATGAGAGAAAAAAACTGGACATGGCTGAACCACACTACAGCTTCTCTTGTCGAGCAGTGGTCAACCTTACTTCAAGGCACAAATACAAAATATCCATGATTTTGCATGTAGAAAACATCCTTTCCCATATTATCCCTCTTAAGTATCCTTGTTGTCCCACATTTGTTCTTTTGAGATATGATCAATATTTTAAATTTTCTGACAGGCCTGTTGGCACCTAACAAAAAAGGTAATTTAACTCTACTCTCTTTCTGATTCCCAATTTTAACTTCAGATCTCTAAATATATTGGTCTGCTGCAATAAGAGTATGACTCCCAGCAACACAAAACAGAGAGAGAGGACTAATAACACTTAGATACTAAGATAACTTTTCAAAGGGGTGTTTTCAATTGCAAATAATAATATTGGTTTCTGAATGATATTGTATTTTAACTTAAGCTTTATATTGCAACATGCTGTTTTTAGGCCCATGTTTTATTACAGAACCTCTGTGCAAAGACTTACTTGGGATCCCTCTTTTTCCAAAAGAAAGAAAACATCTGAGCTCTTGGTTTTACTCTCTCTGTACTTTGCGTTGCCTTAGATAAAAGTATTCAAATATCAGCTCACACACTGAGACCAAAAATATCAAATCACAACGCAAAAAAACACTAAAACTGTTCTCCGTCTGTCATGCGACAACAAGAGAGTGGAGTAAAAGTCCCAGGCAGATGGATGTCGATGGGCTGTAGCATTTTAGGAAAGACAGATCCAGTCACTGTGGAGTTTTGTTTGATGTGTTTTTGTAGAGAAATTGACAAATTCTTGTTCAGCTTTTTACTCTTGCTGTCAGAGTAGGCATGTATAAGGTATTTTTTTCCAAACACAAGACAGAGACTTTTTAAGGGCATTTCTATCGAAATTTTTTTGAAATATAAATCAATATAAATTGGTTTTAAAATCACAAGCTGTGCTTCATACTGCAAATGTTTAAACAGTTAAAATGTAAATGCATGTATATGGTCTATGATTAATTTGAATTAGATTACCTTTCTATATGTAGTGATACTCATTTTTATATTGTGTGTTGCAGTGCAGCCTTGATAATGACTTCATTCTCTTTGTACAACGAGTACAATGACAATAAAAGGCATTCTATTCTATTCTATTCTATGCTTTTGTTTTTGCTTTTTCATGTTTTTGAGGGCAGTTGCACACAATACAATTGTGATAAACAAAAAGCAATTAAGATCTATGTGGTAAACTCCTGAGTCTTCCCAAAGTTTCCCTAGAAACACTGGGAACCACATCAACTGAGTCCTTTTAATCAAGTACCAAACCAGCTGCACTCAAATATTCCTTCACCCAGATTTCTAAGATTCCTTCTGTCTCTGACTCAATGTAGATATAGTTTGCAGAAAAACAATTTTAACTGCATGTTTTACTGATTTTGATCAAACCAATCAACTTTCCTAATCATTCCATTTGTTGAAACAACCCTAATCAGACTAATGTATCGTTTTATGGCAAATGAATGAGACGCTGAAGTTCCCAAATTAGACATAAACTTATGTGAGCTTCTGTTGTAAATGTATAGATACTTTTTGCTGCTAGCACCGCTTTGACTTCCTCTAAAATTTCACATTACAAGGTTCAGGAGAGGTTTTTTTTGAGAAGTTTTGATTATACTTAAGCTCCTTCCGAGGTCAGTCACTGATGTTGGATAACACGGTTTGGCTTCCGGTTTTTATTCCATCCTCAGGTGCTGGTGGCCAATATATCCAAATGTTAATATACAAAAGTAATTGCTTAATAACTGTCAATATACATGACTTTTTTTTGCGTGTGGCAAAATATTTTGTTATATTCATATGTATTTTAATTCAATCTATGCCGAGTAGGTAGGTAGGCCAAATAACAATAAACGGCCATGTACACATTTATACCTAAGAGCAGTTTAGAGAAACCAGTTAAACTGCCCAAGTTTTTGGACTATGGGAGAAAAGCAGAGTATCCGAAGAGAACCTATTTGCACAGGGAGATCATTAAAACGGGAAGTAACCAAGAACCTTCTTTTTGTAAGCTAACACTGCTTTTATCTTTACCTTTTTGAAGCCATCAACTACTTTTTAGGTCTATCAATTTATTTCAAGCCTAAGACTGTATCAGGTGTACCTACAGCAAAGTAAAACAGCAAATTTTACTAAGAAACCCTCCTGCTTTGAAAATTTAGATGAATATTGTTTTCAATATTTCATTTTCTTGCTTGAAAACATATCTATATTGAACAATTTGGTCCTTTTAATCTTTTTGGGGTTTGTTTCTATAGTTTTCTCTTCACCCTTAAAATGTGGATGGCAAAAAGGCACAGGGATTACCACAATAAAGAAAGATCTTCAATTTTGGCTGTTCTCTTATTGTCTTTTCTTCATAGACTCTGACTTTTTCCCCCTAGTTCAAAAACATGCTTGGTAAGTTGGATTCCAACTCTAAATTGCTGCTTCATGTAAGTGCACGTCTGGTCTGCATCTCTCACAACTATTGAGAAGAGACATAGGGCACTAGCTCTGTGAGTATAGAAAACATGGATTTATTATACTTTTTATTTTATACTTCATTCTTTATTCTCCACTTTATTCTTTATACTTTTTTATACTTATATAATTTATGCTTTAAATTGCATTTTAATTTTATTTTGTGTTTTCAATTAGCTGTCTGTTCTCTTTTGAAATTTGAGTGCCCCCAGAAGCTTTTTATTTCATGGTATTAGATAACATTGTTACTGAAAATATCTGCTGTTTTTATCCAGTGTACTGTATAAAGCGCAGTCTGCCATCAGATCAAGCTGTTGCAGTAAGCACTAAAAACATATCCAGCTGTTGATTGCTGAAAAAATAACTGACTATTGTGCTGTTATGTGAAACAACTTATATAACAAAAATATGTAACATACACAGTGACGCAAAGTTACTAAACAAAGTAAAACACAATACAGACTGAGAAATAGCATGCAGAGAAAGGCTCCATCTGTCCTTGTCTAATAACAAATGGAGAACAGACTCAGCTGAAAAGGTAGCCTCCAAATTTGCTTGCAAACACATTAAGTGTCTGGTCTTGTCCAACACAAAGAGCCAATATATAACTGCAGTAGATACGCTGAGATGCATCCATAAATGCATAAGGCCAATCTCATGTCAGAATCTGCTGGCAACGTTCTGTGCATCTTGATGTGCAGGTAGTGCACTGGACCAAGAAAAATATCAGATATAGAACCAAACTCACCACTCAGAAAGAGATCAGTAAGGCAACTGTAAACAAAACAGTTTTAAAATGCTAGACTTGTGAGGAAGGATATTTTTGGAGAGTAAAAACTACACATTATGAGATGAATAAAAAACAAAATATTTTAGAGCACACTGACCATTTTACTACTTTTATGTTTTAATTAATAATTTTAGTAATAACAATACCTGGACTTAACTACATTTGAAAAGAACAGAAATCAATCAAACTTACAAAGATTATATTTAAAGTACATAATGGGCTCATTATCTACATAATATGTAATGAGCCCAACTCATTATCAATGAACCCAGATAAAAAAAGAGTATGTTACGCTTTGTAGAATTTGATAATATACATTGTAATTCCTTTACCTTATACTATTATTAAGGATCATACAGTCAGGTTATGCATATATGTAAAGATGTTTGACCAGTTGAGTGCTCCAGTGATGATTAATCTATATCATTGATGCACTTTTAGACAACAGGATACCAATTCAATATTCTCTTTAACTTTAGTTTTTGAAACGTTTAAATTGTGCACTGTTTTACAAACACTAAAAATTGAATCAGGAGGCACAAGGTAAATGTAGAAAACAGGAACATTCAGGAGAATGAAAAAGAATAAGAAGCTTAAAAATTGGGGAGCTTGATTAGTTGACAAGTCAGAATGAGAGAATGGGACTAATATACATGAAATGAGCTGAGAAGGAATTAAACAATAACCAACGCTGAACAGGGGTCTAAGTAATGAACTGATATAGAGAGATTTAAGGCTAAACCTGGACAAATAAGGAAATAAACAATAAAAAATACAAATTGGGAACCAAAACACCCAAGCAATATTACAGAGAAAGAACATTTTAAAAGAAAAATTATGTAAGAACAAAAAAACAACAACAATTGTTTATTTTACAATGAACAGTTACAGTAAAAAATAGACAATTGAAAGAGTCTAAACATGTAATTTTTACATACATTTAAATCACAATGAAAAGAAAAAAAACTTCAATGAATATTTATAGTTTATGCAAGTTTTTATATAAATAGCTCTAACAACCATTAAAGAGAACTGCACCATAAACAGACACGAAAACAAAAGTTCCCACGAGGCTTGGAGATCAAAGTTGAATGCACAACTCGAGGCTTATGTAATTTATCTGATAACCATCAAACTCTCAGTGTAACTGATCAGAGGTGAAAGTTTCAAACATGCATCAAAAGAGCAGAGCTAAATGCAGATGAAAATAAAGATGTAAACAACAAGCAACATATTATTTCAAGTAGAAAAACATTAAGTTCTCAAAGAGTTATCTCTTAAATGACTTTAGATTATCCTGTTACCATTTGTTCAAAGTAAGAAGATTTAAAAAACGTCTATTACTCACATCTTGAATAAAAAAAATATCTATATCTCACTGTACTGTTTTATAAGAGTGTCTCACCTCTCATTTAAAATCATTGCACCCAAAAAGGAAGCAAACATTTCTCTAAATCTCAAAAGGGGTAGTAAAAATAAGTTTTGATGGATTACAGCACAATAGCTTGTCATTGCCGGGGATTTGGGAATTATTTCTATCTAAGTGCTGCAAGTATTTTTCAGAGAGGTGAGTTAATTTATGGCTATTATGTTTGTTGGGTTGTTATGTTTGTTGTGTAAGTAGCAGGGAAAGATGAATGACAGGTGAAAAATAGATATTCATAAGAGACATGGGACACTAGCATTAGTTCAAACCTTTTTGTCTGATTCGGACTGAAACCCTGACAGATATTTTATTCAGTTTATATTTATTTTTGTACA
>JAVLVB010000433.1:3545921-3557880 GCA_032876305.1 Orestias chungarensis | reverse complement strand
TATATATATATATATATATATATATATATATATATATATATATATATATATATATATATATATATATATGATTAATATTAATAATACATTCTAGGTAAATACATAAACTTTGTTCCCTGCATTGACAGAATCTAATTTGGTTCAGACACTTGTTTTTCTTAATTCAACAATTCTCATGTTCTGGATCTCTGCTTTTAAAATCTATTTTGAAGGATTATACTGCTGGAAAGGCTCGACTGGATATCTGTGTCACCTCTAACCTAGACTTGGAGTGTATGATTATCAGAGTTTTTATAAATAAATAAATGAAATTTTACAAAAGGGACCAAAAAATAAATGTAAACACTAGTCTGTGAATGATCTTGGCAATCTTGACGCCATTTATAAAATATCAAACTAAGGTTTTTGGATACTTGTGATTTGTGATCACACTAATGAATGTTCCCTACTGTAGTACTTAAGCCAACACAGTGCTCTATCATTCAACAAAGGCCCTAGAGATCTGCTCAAAATCACCTATTGCTACTTAGACAAATAAGGGACGAAAGATTGTCGGTTTGTCTTTTTAACATTCTGTCCGTGGTGAAAAGTCCAGGAAAAGGCACAGGCACCTAAAATATTGTCACAGTATGATTAAGTAATTTTAGTTTTTTCAAAACAATACAGAAATTAACTAAAGCTCGTTCCTGTAGATAAGTGTGGTACCATAGATTAACCAGTAAATTGATAAACCGGTAAATTGAGAGCTTCACCCTTTCTCTTTTCACCACAACAGACTACATTGCTTGCTTTACTGCTAATGCTGCACCAACCCATCTGTCAATGCCCTTCCTTATTTTTCTTATACTTTTTCCTTAGACCTTCCAGATATTTAAACACCTTCACTTGACGCCGGACTTCATACCCAACCCAAAGAGAGTCCTCTACACCTCTTGGGCTCAGAATCTGAATTTTGTTGGTATGAGGATTAAGATTCTAATTTATCCGTTAGGCCACAACCTGACCACGCAATCTAATTTTGATGTCATGCCTATGTTTATCAAGAGCTTTCCATTTAGCACAATAGCTTTTTTCTTTCACCGATGATCTTTGTCATAAGAACACGGGTGAGGGATCAGATTCTACGCCCGGTTTGATAACCCTGACTCCCCTCCCAGTACCAGAATCACGACTTCACCAGGAGAAGAGCCCCTCAGTGTGACTCCTGAAGAAGTAAGGAGGACGCTGAGGAGGATCAACCTCCGGAAAGCTCCTGGCCCAGACAACATCCCCGGAGGGGTGCTGAGAGAGTGCGCGGACCAACTCTCAGACGGGCTGGCTGACATCTTCAACGCCTCCCTCATCCAGGCAGCTGTCCCCACCTGCATGAAGACCGCCTCCATCATCCCGGTCCCCATGAGCTCCGCAGTGACAGGTCTGAATGACTATCGGCCAGTAGCCTTCACACCGATAGTCACAAAGTGCCTCGAGAGACTGGTTCAGACTCACATCAAAGCCAACATCAGCGTCACTGTTGATCCACACCAGTATGCATACAGGAAAAATCGATCCACAGAGGACACCATTTCCTCCGTGGTTTCACACTGCCCTCACCCACCTGGAGCAGAAGGATTCGTACGTTCGTATGCTGTTTGTGGACTTCACATCTGCCTTCAACACCATGATTCCTCAGACTCTGATTAATAAACTCTCCTCACTTGGACTGAGCTCTTCCATCTGCAACTGGGTCCTGGACTTCCTGACCAACAGGCCGCAGTCTGTGAGGATTCACAACATCTCCTCCCCCACCATCACCCTCAGGGCAGTGTGCTGAGCCCCCTCCTGTTCACACTGCTCCCATATGACTGCTTGCCTATCCACCCAGGCTGTCATCTTGTGAAGTTTGCGGACGACACAGCAGTGGTCGGATGCATCACAAACAGGGATGAGTCCAGCTACAGGCAGGAGGTGGAACACCTGGTGGGTTGGTGCAGAAAGAACAACCTCTGCATTAATGTAAAGAAAACCAAGGAAATGATTGTGGACTTCAGAAGGGGCAAGCATGCCCACCTCCCCCTGCACACGTGAGGATCTGCGGTGGAAGTGGTCAACAGCTACAGGTACTTGGGTGTACACCTGAGTAACAACCTCACCTGCAGCAACAACACTTCCATTCTGGTCAGGAAGGCGCACCAGCGGCTCTACTTCCTCAGGAGGTTGAGAAGAGCTGGACTCGGGAGCTCAGTTCTCACCTCTTTCTACAGATGTGTGGTGGAGAGCGTCTTGTGCTCCAGCATCAACGTGTGGCATGGAAGCTGCTCTGCTGCAGACAGGAAAGCTCCGCAGAGAGTGGTGAAGGCTGCACAGAGAACTGTTGGAGTCAGCCTCCCCAGCACCACAGACATTTACACCTCCAGATGCAGGAAGAGGGCCTCCGACATCATGAAGGACCCCGCACACCCAGCATAGTCACTTTTTGTCCCGCTCCCCTCAGGCAGGAGGCTGCGGAGCATCAAGTGTAAAACCACCAGACTGAGAAACAGCTTCATTCCTGAAGCTGTGAGACTCTCAAACACACTCAATTAAAAATGAAAAACATTTCTCATTTAACCAGCACTGTTCACTTTAATATCACACTTTAAAATGTCACTTTAAAATGTAACCTAATATGTCACTTGCACTCCGAATTTTCATTGCTGCTATGTTCGAAGTCCCATATTGTGGATTCTGTGTCCATATTGTAGATTCTGTGTAGTCAAATCCTGTTTTTCGTTTAGTTCTTTACATTTTATTATATTATTTAAAATTGCTGTCAGGGTGTTAACTGGACCGAGGGATTAGAATTTCGTCCCACCTCATGTACCACATGTGATGTGATGACAAATAAAATTCCTTGATTCCTTGAGACAAACAAGTACAGACTAGAGCCTGGCTACTAGGCTTAGCGCTTTCTTTGTTATGACATTGTGAAGCAATGCTCCCATACCGATCTATTACATCAAATGTCTAGTGTTTCATCTTACAACCTTAATAATAAAATTAAACAAATATTATTTAGCAAGAAAATCCTCCTTTGATTGTGTAAAAAGCTCCTAAACCATCATGTGTCCTTGCTACTTAAGGCCTTATTGATTATCGCTACTTGTTGGATCTCTCCTGATGTAATGTAATTTAAATGCTACCATGGATGAAAAACCACTGCTGGTAGATAAACTATAATTCTGTTATTCTGAAAGTGTCTGAAAGAAATGGCCTTGTTTGCTCTTAGTTGTTTTCGATTAGCTTGCTGAAGCCTGTGGCTCTGTTTGACTGGACTGTTTGTAAGTCACAAGGCAGCAACCAGAAAGGTGCTTCTTCCAATCAAAGACACTGATGTTCTTGAACTCTTTGTGCATCCTGTTCTGGCATACATTAATACATTAGTGGTTTCTTTTTGTTTTTCTTTTATTCATTCCCTGAGTGGTTGAAATTTACAGACAAATTTATAGTAAACTGGTAACCAAACTCCTGTAGTTTCAAATTACTTTCTGAGCAGTGTTGCCAGCAATTTTGCGTTACTACATAAGATGATAAGCTTCTCTGAAATATGTGGGTGTTAAACAAAAAAACATAGGAAGAATTAAAAAAAAGGTAACTTTGAGTTTGAAAACGAAACAAAAAGTGTTGATATTGCAGTAAAGCCAGATCTGGTCTGAGACAAAATTACAATGGGACAGAGAAAAATTTAACAAAGATCCAAAGAGACAAAACAAGAAACTGGGATTAGATATAATGAGAGAGCTGATTACAAACATTAAGCAGGTGTGATGAGTCATTACTGTGAACAAAACTAAGCTCCAGAGATATAACTTCACTCTAACATAATTTACATACTTCCTTAAAACAAACATTTAAACTAATAAACCAAACTTCAGTAATCCATGTACTTTTAGTCCTTACTTTTATTATTTACTAAACAGTTTTGTTATAATTGTTATGTATTTATTTTGTTATTTATGGTTTAAGTTGGTCCCTTTAGGTCCACCATGAACAAAAAGTAGTTTTTTTTTTTATCATCTGTGACAATGCGTGACTAACCACAGCGGTCTGATGTTGCTTTCCACACCTAAATTCAATCAATGTATGTTGTGCCGGCAGATGGGAGTAATACTGACATTAACCACACCAAAACTCAGAACAAGATCCTAAAGGGTTACACGATCGGCACACCTCAGTGGGGACCCTTAGGGCCTTCTACACCTTCAGAAAAGGCCTAAAAATGTTGTGGACCAAACAATAGGAGTATTGAATAAACTTTATTTGTATATTTAAAAAAAATAAGTTTTATTTATTTAATATAATTTCATCTTATTTAATGCATTTGATACATTTTCTGTCATCCACTTTCTATTGTTGTAAGTCTACTGGAAAGTTCACATCAGTAATGAAAGGGTTACTGTCCCAAAAAACATATTAACAGAATCGTCAGACAGACAGATGATAGCTAACATTAAACGCAAATATGACAAAACCAAGCAAATTAGCTTGTTTTCATATAGCTTCACAAAGAAGTACAATGGAACCCCTGTCAAAAAATACGGTTACAAATCACGACGACTTACCATCCAGCTCTGCCGCTCTCTCCCCATCAAGTCAAGTTCATCACCATCAAGAGCCACACAGGTGGGCTACTGAGTCGCTGTCCTCAGTACAACAAAAAAAGCACCAAAACAGAAATGAAGGGGAACCTATTTTTTTGGGTTGAGGGGTCTTATTTTCACTGACCCATCCAGTTTTCTGAACCCCCTCCCACAATCAAACTCCTGGTGCGGCTAATGACAACAGAACAAGTTTCTGACCCACATAAACAGAGGACTCTCAGGAGTTGTAAGTTAAACAATTTATGGAAAGGATGCAAGTGATCTTCTGAGGGGGATTTAACTGGGAACTGAAGTAGCAACAGGCGATGACAGGAAACGGCGGGAGCACAGGAAACGGTAGAAACGACGCGGGAGACCGGGAACTTCTGGAGGTGAAGGACAGATAAGGTGAGTGAAGTTGTGGGAGGAAGATGATTCTCAAGAGTTAGTCTTACTTGGAGTGATAGTGGTTGATGCAAGGGAGAAGTGAGCGGGCTGAGGTTTTCCAGGAAGATGGTCCAGAGAGGTTGGTTGTCCACCAAGCTTAATCGAAGAAGGTTGCGGGGACCAGGCTGACTGAATCTGATCGGGATTCATTACTGGAGAATGTGAGCACTGGTGAGGTTCAGAGTTCCTGAAGGTGAGCACAAGAAGCACAGAAAAAAAACATGAAAGGAAAAGTAATCACTGAGAACATGAATTGCTAGAGAACTAGAGAACTTGATGCTAAAAACTGGAAACACTAGAAGACTTTAAACTAGAGATTGGTACTGAGCACTTAGACGTTAGACACAGCTGGTCCACCACTCATCAGGAAGACGGAGAACACCTGTGCAGATAGCAGAGGTGTAGGGAGACCATCAGCCAGCAACGAGCTCTGGCGACCTCCAGTGGACAACCCCCCCTCTCTGTTTTATTTATATATATATATATATATATATATATATATATATATATATATATATATATATATATATATATATATATATATACATATACATACAAAATTAAAACTGTTCCTCCTTGCTTTTGTTTTTTCAGTTTACAGGGAGAACCGTGTAACCATCTGATTTAAGTGCAGCTTTCATTTGGACATACACTGGTAGCAGAAAAAAGATATTTTAGATGGATCAATTCATATTGCTTACAGTTTTAACCCTTTCTATGTTTGTAGTTTGAATGCCGTTAAACAGGACACATTAGTCTCTCTACTCTTTTGAATCCATTTGTTGAGTCTAAATAGTAGGAAAATAACTGAAAAGGCAGTGTCATAACTAAAAATGATAGTGATGGTAATTTTAGAACTGCAGTACAGTGACAACAAAATATCGTCAATTTAAGGAAAAAAAAGGAAATACTGCCCACACACACATGCATTCCAACATGTTTCGTGTTATTGATTGTCCCTCAGAAAGTGTTTTATGCAGCATCATCTATAATGTAAATTTTCTCAAAACCACAAGCAAACAGCTGGAAATAAGTCTGTTTTGTGCATTATGGCTTATCAGGGCAAGGAGAAAAAACCCTCTGTGTGTGTGTGTGTGTGTGTTCTGCATGTGTGGTCTGCTCAGATTAAAGCCTGTCAGAAAGCCTTAAGATCAAAGCCTTTGTGGAGCCCAAATTTTATCTTTCACCAGGGAAAGCCACACAGTTTTCTCTCTTCCATCTAGCAGATAGAAAGCAAAGTCCCTCAGGCGTTGTTTTTCACTCCATCAGTTCGTCAAGTTAAAAACACTTTGATTAGACTGTCAACGTGCCAATAATACTGCAAGTGCACCATTGACACATTGACACCTCTTTCTATATTTAAGATAGCTTGAGAGCATAACTGTTTTTTCATCTGTTAATTGATGTGTTGATCATAAATGAATTACAATTGTCTTTTTGAATCCCTCTATTTTTGTGTACCCTTTTTAATCGGACATTCATTTTTTTTTTAAATCTTGACAATGACCTAATCTGGACATTGTTTTCCAATATTGTTATTGCTTTGTTATGTTTGCATTTTTAAATTATTTTATCATAATTTCTGTCCGTATTAAGAGCAGGTTTGTTGTGTTCAGATAGCAATGAACAGTTCTGCCCTTTTTTTTATGAAGTATATTTCTTTATAAGGAATTGTTGGCTTTATTAAACGGTTGCGTAACAGGAAGAGGCGAAGAGAAAACATGGAGTATATTGCACTGGCCAGGACAAATGTGATGACGACTATAGTCTGCATTTGGTGCACCTACTCTACAGTTACAGATACATGAAAATGATAGTTTAGACTCTCTTGGTTTCACTACTGAAATTTTTTTTTTAATCTTTCAATTATAATTAGTTGCTAAATATTTTGTTTATTTTGCAACTTTTTTTTTGTTTTTGTTCATCTATTTTTGTACCAAGGTTTTTTCTGCCCTCTAAATTGACAGTATATATTTGTTGTTTGTGTGTATCCTTGTGCTTTTAAATTAGTTAAAACTTCCTGCGCTGTTTTTGGTGCACTTGGGTATCACTGTTCCACTCGATAGGTTAAAATTAGCCCCAGTAACAAGTGAATTCACCAGAGCATTGTTTCATTTGCCTATGGCCCATTAACAGCAGATCAATAACTAGAGATTATTTTTTCCCTAGTTATGACTGGATTCTGTCTGAGCTGTTGACTTTTGCTAATTTATTCCCAAGGGAAATGCCTAAGGTCAGACTCTGTTGGTTCTTAGGTTATCTTTGGTCTTAGTCAGTTCCTTTGGCTGGATGAAGCTCTGTGATGGAGTCCTGAATTACTAACAGCTGTGTGGATTTATTCTTGTTAAGGGATCTTAATGCATAGATTTGTCTCATTACATTTGGCATCTCATTAGATGCACATACTGCAGGACAAAATGTGTGCACACTTGCAGACACACAACTACACGTTCAATGTACTGTTCTCACAACGTCATTTATCAAGACAATGTAATGACCCAGATCAATGCAGCCACAGTGTGTGCCTGTGAATAAGCTTTTCGCAGTAAAACAGAATGATAGTTAAACTTGTTTATGAATTCCTGCATTATAAAGTAACACCAAGAGTTACTTTATAATCACCATTGCAAAATCTGTCTAGAGAACCACAGGGGAAAGATTGATCATTAGAAATATAGGGATAAACTAATTGACACATCATTTTTCATGTCTAAAATTACATGTACTTTGTACTATAGTCTGTAAGTCTTAATAGAGGGATGATCTGTGTTTGCTGGTACATATGAGATGACGAATCTATTGAAAACAAAAATGTTACTTGTCTGATGGAAAATACCCGAATGCCCATGCATCAAATGTATTTCAGTTATAGTGCTCCTCCGTGGGCTTGCTGTGTGAAGAACCAGAGAAGGGGAGTGACTCATGCATCAAATGTATCCCAGTCATAATTAGTTACATGGTTTCTCGGGTGATTCCTTTTCTTTTCTTGTAGATGGCTTGTATGGTTTCTCAGACTGCGAGGGAATCAAACGGGGATAGTACAAGCTGGGTTGCACACATGAGAAGAAATTACGAGGGAACACGAGGAAAACAGGCAAGCCAGCTTGCATAACCACTAGGAAGAAACATAGAGGGGCTTAGCGATACCATGGGGTAACGACCAAGCAGTGAAAGACTGAAGTCAAGCTACTTTTGTACTCCACAGTGCAGATTGGCAGGAATGGCAGCACCTGTGCACTAAGGAGCTGCCAACTCAGCAGCTCCAGCCTGAAGGCAAACTCCAAAACACCTCTGGTGAAAGGGAGAAACAACAACAAAACCAGCCAGAAAACCTTCTTATCCTAAAAACCTTAAGCAATTTGTACTACAATACACCCTGTAAGTAGGATCATTTGTGATCAACAAGGACTTTTAGAATCTGTAAATTTATGTTAAATATGTCCTGTACATATTGCAGTTTTGACAATAAAGCAACTTTCACTTTGACTTGACTTGACTTAAATATAATATTTTTATAAATGATCAAATATTCCAATTTTAGTTTTAACTTATTCTATTGATAAATTGATGTCAAACTACTGTATTAGATTTTATTTAGTTTTTAGTGTCATTTATTTCTTCTTAAATTATACAGTTTAGTATCCTCAGTAAACCGCACAACGTTTGTGATTTCTGAGAAATTGCATCAGAACACTGGAAGCAATACCAGATATATGGATTCAAGGGTCAGGAATCAGGGCACAGTAGCCGGGTCTCCAGTCCATTTTATTAGTCTGCCAAAGTAGGGTTGCTCTTGGAACTTATCTGAAAGTTCTTTTAGGCCTTAAATCTATAGTACTTCTATCACTTACCAACCAGTCCTTTTATTAAACTGCTGGGGACCTACAAGAGCTGGACCATTTGCCCAAACTCTTCCTAAACTGTTGAATTAGGCTTTTGCCTGGATCTTAGAGGATTAAAGCCCTCCACCTGTCAAAAGTTTTTTGAAAATAATAAAATGCATTTTTTTTAAATGCTGAATTTTGTTTTCATGCATACTTTTACATGCACATTGTATATTTTTCCGGTTATTTATACATAATTGTTTGCCTAAAAAAATATTTTTAAACAATGTAGAAATTTGGAGTGGGCAAGGTATGAAACGGTTTTCTTGGACATATAAGGCTTTTTTCTTTGGCTGTGGAGTACAGCAATACCATGCTCCCCCTAACTTACCTGTTTCTTTTCCAATCTAAAAATGTTTTATTTTATAAACTGTTCTTAAACAACAAATATGGATGAAGCAATAATTTAATAATTCTGCTTTGGTAGACTTTTTAACATCCATCCATTTTCCAACTTGCTTATCTTTATAGTGCGTGGAGGGTCTCCTGGTGCAAATGTCCAATCGGTCATGGGACTAGAAGTGGGTTACACCCTGGAGAGTTTGCTAGTCCATCAAAGGGAAACAAAGAACGAACAGAAACGCACATGCTCACTCACATTTAAGGGCAATTTAGAAACACCAATTAACCCAGCAATCACACACACACACACACACACACACACACACACACACACACACACACACACACACACACACACACATATATATATATATGTATGTACTCGTAAAATAGAGCTGTATAATCTATGCAAAAATAGCTTTTACAAAGCATTGTAGATTAATATGTAATAAATTACACAGAACATTTTATTAGCAGAACAACAAAATACTACACAGATCCTTTTTTGTGATAACTGCTAACTCACTGGAGTCCATAAAATGAAAAATAAACACTGTTTGTGAGACTGGCATTAGTCCATACAGGCAATCACTGTTGGGTTAATGTGCACAAACTAAAATTGTGTCTTAGCGGTCTGTTGTAACTGGGGTGATGATCAAGAGAGCAGAATTGTTCCCTTTGTCATTGTAGCAAGGGTTAAAAAAAGGAAAGAACTTCTCACTAAAGGTCTAGCCAGTAAGGGAGTAGATAATCTCTCTCATATCCACATTGTAAAAGGAAACTTGTCCCTGTTCATAGTGTACCAAGACTCCAACCTTTTTGGGTATCTGCTTCACTGAGAAGTTTACAGCAGTGTTAGCATTGGCTGTCAGCTTATTTCCTTTTCTAATCCAGATGCTCCTGTATCTGTTCTTTGGACTCAGTCTGATATCCCCCTTCCTGTTGATAGTCTCATTCACCACTCCTAAATCCCACTGAGTTTTGTTTTTCACCTGAACCTCATAGTAAGATTTTCCAGTGGAGAAGCCTTCTTTTGCCTGAACATTGAGGACCTTTTGAAACTTCCCTGATTTGTTGTCCACATTCCTCTTTATGTTTCTGGTGGCAACATGTTTCCCATCTCGCACATTGCATTTATTTTAGTTGTGATTGATATCTGCAGATTGTCCATTTCCCCTTGAACTGCAAACTGGTTGGTGTTTAGTTTCAGGTCAGACCAGGGCTTTAATTTAGGTGAAGATGTAGTAAAAGATGGAGCATTCTTAAGAAATGCAAAGTCAGCATCTGTGAGAGTAATTCTGGAATTGCTCTTTTTTCAAAATATATTTGCATAATTTCAGCAGCTAGCTCAGTAATGAAATCCATCCCCTGTTTTTCAACCTATCGCACCTTATTTATTGATTACTTCAGTCAGCTCGATTTGGCTTCTCTGAATGCAATCCACAACAGCAGCCATCATATAGTTTTTTCTTGACAGTTCTTCATCTGCATTATTTCTCATCCAATGAGCATTGAATAAACCAAACTTTCTGCTGACGTGCCTCAATCATTCGATCAGTTCTTTCCTTTTCATTCCCCAGCTTAGTTTTTCTCATTTTTGCCTTGTATTCTAAAGTCAATACTTTGTGTGTTTTATGGCCTTTGACTTTGCAAGACAGTTAAAGAAAGATTTGATCCTCCATGAAAAAAAGTTCCAAAGGTTTACATAACCTTCTCAGCAGATCATTAACTGGCTGGATGAGCTTATGTCTCTGTAAGTTGGGTACTGCTTGATGAGGCTCCAGGTGCGTTGTACAGAATGACATACAACATACTCAACAAGATTTTACGGCTGCAGACTTTGGCTCTGAGCATGTATCACACGTTACTTTTTCAATCTCTGCCTCTTGAGGAGGGGAACATCCCTTCTTTTTCACCACGATTTTTGTTCTTTCTGCCATATCAGCAAAGAAAAAGGTTTAGTGAACATTTCAGACAAATACAGCAACAAATATTGTCATCAGTCATTAGAATCTGAGTTAAAACCATTTCTAGAAAGGATAATAGGATCATTTGTTTAGACTAAAGTTGAACTTGGTTCCTTCCTTTCCTACTTGCTGTTTTACTTCAGTCATGTGATCTCAGTTGTTCAACCCATTAAAACAAATTAAGCCTTTATAGGCTCAAACAATCAACATGTTTCCTCCTGTTTACTTGTAATGTTCATCTGAGTTTATTCACAAAATAAAAATAAAAATTGTGTTGAAATCTAAATATCTAAGGGCTAATTTAAAATCAACTTAAACCTGCCAATTTAATTAAAATTGTAAAACAGGGCATTGGAAAGTTCATAAAAGCTTGTACATGAAAGGCAAATTTGGGTAATTGACACAAAAAACTGCAGAATGAACATCATCCTTTGTTTGGCTTAAATTGAAGGAAATGGAGGAACATTTGAAGAGGTGAAAACAGCTGTGTGTGTGCACACAATAAAGGAACAGCCAATGTCCTATGTAGTGTAGGAGCTATTTTAAGTAGTTTTGGTAGTAGGAGAAGAACATGTACTAATGAAAAATATTCTTTTAGGCTATCATCTTTATTTCAACTTTTACATTTTAATGTCTTTTCTTCTTTTTTAGTTGTATTCCCCTTGAGTGTAACTCTTAATCTTAAGGTATAGCACCTTAAAATGTATTGTACATGAAATCA
>JAVLVB010000433.1:3507481-3545821 GCA_032876305.1 Orestias chungarensis | reverse complement strand
ATATATATATATATATATATATATATATATATATATATATATATATATATATATATATATATATATATATATATATATATATATATATATATATAAATATATACACATTATAGTAATATATACACATTATAGTAATATATACACATTATAGTAATTGGTAGAACTCAATAAAAAGTAAACTTTTAAAGGCCATAATAGAGAATTGGGTTTCAGTGTTACAGTAAAGTCTCTGGTGAAAGATAGGAACAGCTTCAATTTCTTACATGAATGGTTAGTTTTCTAGTTTTCTGATTCCATTGCTTCCACACATTTCCCAGAAACATTATCTTTATGAGCTGCTACATGATCTGTCTTCTGTAAGCTGGCACTATGTTTCTCATTGTGTGACAGCTATCCATATATATATATATAAAAACGTTTCTTTCTTTCCACAAGCCTCTGTTTCAATCAGACTTTACAGTTACAGCCACTTTTAATGGCTCAGAGCTGCTGCCTTTACTTGACTGTCACACACAAGCTTTTAACGAGGTCCTCCACTCCCTCAGCTCCAACCCCTCTCTCCTTTATATCCACTTTGAAACAACGTTTCTCTTTCATAATTTGGCCTTTCTCTGGGGGTACAGTATGCAGGTCTCTCACTCAAGCTAAAAAGAAAGGGAAAGTGGTTACCTTTTAATAAATAGAAACCTGCACAGTTCCCAAACAGCTTTAGGGCTTCATGGAGACAAATTGTTCTGGATGTGAAATTGCTTCAAGTAGAGGATATATGTTGAATGAGAATGTTTCACCTGATCAGTCAAAATATTATAAACAACTGTGAGATGTTGTGCTGCACTCTATCGTTCTGCCAAAATCACTCTGACCCACGGATACACAGAGTCGGAAGGTGACTCTCAAAAGGTTTTAAGGTAGGCTGATCGTCAAAGTCTAAAAATAATGATCTACTTCTACAAACTGGGTTTTTCTTTGTTATTTCATCATAATAATTGGATGTTTAATTGGATTGGGACATGCTCTTTGTCATTCGAGACACGCTCCACGTTAAAAACACATGTTTATGACTCACTTTATGAATAAAGAGTGATTTATGGTCCAGTTCTAACAAAATTATTCCACTTTCTATTTAAAAAAATAAAAAAATAAATTGAACACATTGTCAAAGTGTCAGTTTACCCTTTTGAACCTACACATACCCATTGCATCCTTTCAAACCTTAATTTACTTATACACAATCCATTTTGCACCTATGTAGTTAAAGTGTGCTACTTCTATCCCTAGTTAATGAAAAGTAGAAGTCGATAGACAGATTTGTTGGACAGCTGCACTGATTAGACAGCTATACAAGTTTGTCATGGTGAAGAGAGAGCTGAGCTGAAAGATGAAGCTCTGGATTTACAGTTGGATTTACGTTCCCAACCTCATATATGTTCACAAGCTCTTAATAAAACAAGATCAAAAGCCTGATATGACTCCCCATTAAATGACTACGGGCAAAGTGTACAAAATGTTTTAAAAAAAATTCAAGTGAGAGAGATAATTATGGAGGGTGCAATCGTTGATTACCAAATCTACCCAAGTAGACAAAACCATTTAACTTATAAAACAGTGGCTGAGTCAGTGGTGTTCTGTATGTGTATTAAGAAAGAGTATCAGTGAACTACAATAGTTCAGACAACTTTATTATGTTAATAACTAACAGGAAAGGAAACTGATCTGTTTTCTGGGGCAGTTGTTGGGTAAAAAAGGCATGTCTTAGCAGCAAACCAGATGTCGACGCGAAACACACAGATAAGGTGCTCGTCAGTCAGGGTTCTGCTGTCAGTTAGGATCAGTCAGATGCATCTGGTGTGATCTTTCGCATGTTTGAAAGTGGTGTATATGAACTAATGACTGGAGGTGGGAATTGCAGTCATTTAACTGGCATGTTTAAAAATTGTGTTAAAGATTCTAGATCCATTAGAAGCTAAAGTAGAAGTACATGCTATTGTATGCGC
The DNA here is from genome assembly GCA_032876305.1 of Orestias chungarensis. Classification (NCBI taxonomy): domain Eukaryota; kingdom Metazoa; phylum Chordata; class Actinopteri; order Cyprinodontiformes; family Cyprinodontidae; genus Orestias; species Orestias chungarensis. The sequence continues at coordinate 3,543,827 of JAVLVB010000433.1, read as the reverse complement.
ATGTGTTCATTTTAGATATTCATTGCCAGTTTCATCCGAAGTTGAAGTTAGTAAATTAGAAATTGATATAAACATATTTGAGAAATAATTCTTTAGATTTAAAACCATAAAATGCTCCACAACTCCTATACTACTGAGGTGTGAGATTTATCACAAATAACCTGGTCCATCAGTGACAGAAAGAAAACACCTTAGGCACTATACTATAATTTTAATTGTTTAATTATTGTAATTGTTTGTTCAATACTGCAGTACCAGGAACCTAGGTTTCCCCTCGTCTCACATGCAGCTCCTCATACAAACAAATCAAGTTTATTTCTTCACAGCCTCTTACTCCCTCTGAAGCATTTTTAATATGCTTCAGATGGGACATGCAAAAAGGACAGCTGCTCTGAAGATTAATGGAGGTAAATATAAATGTGAGCCTTGGCTAAACAAAAATATACCAAACTCTATTAAAATATATATATATTTTTTTTATGTTGAAGATATGTTTGTGTTTGTCTTGGGCAGCCACACAAACTTCTAATAAAACATGTATATACATAATAGCTAAAGTTGAGTAATGCTATAAGGGAACCATAAATAAAGTATATATTTTCTTAGCCTTTCTGCCCTTTGCTGTCTGTCTGACTGTTCTCCTGCTGTGCACACCATGCAGGCCAGAAATCATGAGGTAAGTTCACCTAGAACCTTTCATACACAGGGAAATCTTAAAAGCCAACCAGAGCAAATGGAAATTACACTAAAGTGTAAAAGCATTGCATAAAACATTGACATTAAAACACAGTTGTGTTTTAGGAACTTAGTTTAATTTAAAAGGAATATCCAATTGAAAATGGAGCTTCAGTCTTGCACTTAAAACAGACACACAGTTAATCAGCCAGATTCATTGATTGAAAGCTACGTTAACTAAAGTGTTTCAACCTTGAGGGGGGAGAGAGTTTCATAGGATGTTTGTCCCAGAGCAGAGGAGCATAGAAACTAAATTCTTCATCATTTTTTACTTCTTGCTCTGAGAAAACAGTTACCAACACTGTAAAAAACCAGGGGGATGTGCATAGTTTACCAGACAAGTTACTCAGAAATTTATTGTATTAATACCATCTAGTGCTTTGTAAACCTGTAGCATTTTCTCCCATAAACAGGGAGAGTGTAAACTTTAATACGGTGATCAGAACTGGTGTGATATGGTTTATTTTTATTGGGTTAGTTAGCACTCCGGCAGCAGTATTATGGACAAGTTCCATCTTTAGTTTTTAAACAGAGAGCTATGAGAACACTGGTTCAGTTGTTGATCCAACTGAAGATAAATGTATAGACTCTTTCTGTCCCCTGTTGGAACTGGAAACTGCTCATTCTAGGAATATTTTTAAGATGATAAAAATGTTAATACATGTTCTTCCGTTTTATTAATTCTAGTGGAGCTCTCGATCTTCTCGCCTGATTTATGTGTTTCCTTCAGTCAGCCGGAGCAAAAGTTTATACAGTAACATCTATTGATGCTAGATCAGAGTGCTACCTTTAGTTTAGTGTAACAAAATATATCGTAATCTCTTGAAGAAAACAAATCCATTGAACATCATGCACAAGTGAACAATGAAAAAGATAAAAAACAATCTTTAGAGCTTGTGTAGCTTGTGATTCCAAAGCAAAAGACCCCAGGGTTTCTGCTACATGTGATTGATCCTTGGCTGTCCCGCTAGAGTTGTGCGCTTTGTAATAGGTTAGCTAGAGACGATAGTCCAAAATAGAAGTAGAGTAGAAGGTAAGGAAGTTAACTTGAATGTAATTTTAGTTGTCTGGAGAGTGTATGTTGCTCTCAAACAACAGTAATACAATTAACTAATGTTTAGTGAGTCAGGCAGATCAGCTTTGATTTATAAAAACTCTCTTATTATTACTTTGAAGATTAAATATCTGTAAAAACGTTTTATGTTGTAAAAAAAAAGTTTTTGAGGTTGTTTTTTTGATTTAATACATTTGCAAGTATAGAAATACATTACTGAATATATACCAGTTAAATGTAAATAAAGGACACATGTGTTTGTTGTGTACTTTTAGATAGATGAAGATCTGATGTCCTTGGGGTTTTATCTGTATTCATGATGAACAAGGAAATTGAAGCCAAGAAAACCACCCCAGGTTCACTACATTTCAATTACAAACAGCTTAAAAGAGTTATTGATCCATAGCAGAGGAAACACGCAGAAATAGAAAGATTTTTAAATACTCATCAGCCATCACATTCATAGCGTTTGGTATGTCTATTCTTTAATTGATTTCTAGAAGACTGGAGATGCTTGCAAGCTTCAGCAAACAAGGGAAACAGTTCAAATGGTTGGGTTAGTTGGTGTGAAATACAATCCATCATGTATCCCCCTGAAGAGCCGCTTTTTTATCTTTAGCATCTAGTCCTGCTGAGCTTTAGAAGAGAGCCCAATTTTTTTGTTGTATTCTATCATCTTCAAGATGAAGCACATAGGAAAAATAGTCTTATACTCACGTTCATTCAGTGTAGAACATAAATGGAAACTCCACTTCACACTTTGCACAATCCCTGCCCCTTTTCTGAGTGTTTTTAGTGGCAAAATGAAATTTCTTCTTCACTCGCTGTGTAACAGAATATCTGTGGAGGTCAACACAATCACCCGAATGCTCGTTGGGGCTGTAAAGGCTACAACTGCAAGCATCCCTTCATTTGGCTCCTTTGTCGCTTTTAATCTATGTTATTCTGTTCCGTCAAAAAGGGATAGTGGAGGTTTTAGATGACATTGCCTGTTATTTCCCCATGTTTTTCATTTCTATGCTATATCTTTGTTCTCTTCTTGGCCCTGTATCTTTGCTGTTCATCTCCTATCCTCCCACCTCTCAGTATCTCTTGTAATGTCAAATGGTCCTTGTGAAAGATGGAACAGTTTAGAGGGGATTTTCTGTCTATATGACCCTGGCGTGCCCTTAATCTTCCTCTCACAGCTTGATCTATCAAACACAAGTACTTTTATTGTTGTATAGCAACTGGCTCTATGCCCATGCCTCTACTTTTCTTTTCTCCACCCTCCTCATTACTGCTGTGTGCCTCACTCTGCTGGGAGTATGCCAATATACAGTGCCTTGCAAAAGTATTGGGTCCCCTTGAACTTTTCAACCTTTTGTCACATTTCTGGCTTCACACATAAAGATTTAAAACTTATTTTTTTGTGAAGAATCAACAATAAGTGGGACACAATCATGAAGTGGAATTAAATTTATTGGATGTGTCAATTTTTTTTAACAAATACAAAAGTGGGGTGTGCAATATTATTCAGCCCCTTTACTTTCAGTGCAGCATTCTCACTCCAGACGTTCAGTGAGGATCTCTGAATGATCCAACGTTGTCCCAAATGACTGAGGATGATGAATAGAGTGTGTAATCAAGTCTCTGTATAGAAGGGCAAGACGAAAGCTGTCTGCAGGAGTTAAGAGGGCAAAAGCTGCATATGCTCAGAAAATCCAGGCGCACTTTTCCTCCCAGGATCCACAGAGCATGTGGAAGGGAATTCTACACCTGCATGAAGACCGCCACCATCATCCCGGTCCCCAAGAGCTCCGCAGTGACAGGTCTGAATGACTATCGGCCAGTAGCCCTCACACTGATAGTCACAAAGTGCCTTGAAAGACTGGTTAAGACTCACATCAAAGCCAACATCAGCGTCACTGTTGATCCACACCAGTACGCATACAGGAAAAATCGATCCACAGAGGACGCCATTTCCTCCGTGGTCCACACTGCCCTCACCCAAATGGAGCAGAAGGATTCATATGTTTGTATGCTGTTTTTGGACTTCACCTCCGCGTTCAACACCATGACTCCTCAGACCCTGATAAACAAACTGTCCTCACTTGGTCTGCGCTCTTCCCTCTGCAACTGGGTTCTGGACTTCCTGACCAACAGGCCGCAGTCTATGAGGATTCACAACATCTCTTTCCCCACCATCACCCTCAGCACTGGCTCCCCTCAGGGCTGTGTGCTGAGCCCCCTCCTCTTCACATTGCGCACATATGACTGCTCGCCTATCCATCCAGGCTGTCATATTTTGAAGTTTGCGGACGACACAGCAGGGGTTGGATGCATCACAAACCGTGATGAGTCCAGCTACAGGCAGGAGGTGGAACATCTGGAGGGCTGGTGCAGAGATAACAACCTCTGCATTAATGTAAAGAAAACCAAGGAGATGATTGTAGATTTCTGAAGGGCAAGCATGCCCACCTCCCCCTGCATATGGGATGAACTGCGGTGGAAGTGGTCAACAGCTACAGGTACTTGGGTGTATACCTGATTAACAACCTCACGTGGAGCAACAACACTTCCACTCTGGTCCGGAAGGCGCACCAGCAGCTCTACTTCCTCAGGAGGTTGAGAAGAGCTGGACTCGGGAGCTCAGTCCTCACCTCCTTCTCCAGGTGTGTGGTGGAGAACGTCTTGTGCTCCAGCATCAACGCGTGGCATGGAAGCTGCTCTGTCGCACACAGGAAAGCTCAGCAGAGAGTGGTGAAGGCCGCAATGAGGACTGTAGGAGTCAGCCTCCCCAGCACCACAGACATTTACACCTCCAGATCCAGGAAGAGGGCCTCCGGCATCATGAAGGATCCCACCCACCCGGCACACTAACTTTTTGTCCCCTCAGGCAGGAGGCTGCTGAGCATAAAGTGCAAAACCACCAGACTAAGAAACAGCTTCATTCCTGAAGCTGTGAGACTCACAAACACACGCAAGGACAATTACAAATGAAAAAAAAGAAAAAAAGAACAAAGAAAAAAAACTTTCTCATTTAACCGGCACTGTTCACTTTAATATGTCACTTTAAAATGTCACTTTAATATGTCACTTATTAACCATCCATGCTGCTACAGCAAATTTTGCACTCCAAATTCTCATTGCTGCTATGTCCGAAGTCCCATATTGTAGATTCTGTTTAGTCAATCCCATTCTCTTATATTTCTTTATATTTTATTATATTATTCTTATTTTGTAGCTATTTAAAATTGCTATCAGGGTGTAAACTGGACCGTGGGATTACAATTTCGTCCCACATGTGTACCACATGTGACGTGATGACAAATAAAATTCCTTGATTCCTTGATAACAGGTGATCTGACAAAGAGCTGGCTTAGAGATATTTCTGCTGAAGAGTTGATTAGTGGAAAAAGGAGCAGGTGGTTGATTATAAACTGGTTGCAGCTGTTGATAAAAGGCAAATAACAAAAATCTAACTAAGAGTATGAAGGAAACAGGAAAACGGAGGGATAATAAAAATACCAGAGTGAAGAAAAAAATAAAATAATGAATCCCAAGGATTATATTGACATGACCTTTTGAGATATTTTTGCAACTCTTCTTTTGCCTTACTTTTATTGTCTTATTTTTGCAGCAGTTTATTTTCACGCAGTCTCATATGTGTCAAAAAATCCAATGCTTAATCTGAGTTTATTTTACTTTAAGGGAGATTTTCACACAACAAATAATGGATATTTTTGATATTCCCTCCTAACATTTCCTATAATATAATTCTATATAAAGCATTTTTTATTGCTATACTAGATTATTAAATTGAGGTTCTGGGGTGTCTCCCATCCACCCTTGTTGTGTGAACATATGACTGTAGTATGAAACTCTTTGGATTCTTCTAACTGGAAAAGTACCACCCAGTTATTTATTTAAAGTAAGGGTTGTATTCATGTATGTATTTTGTCCCATCCAGCTTACCTATAATACCTTATAAGGGTTGCAAAACAGCTGGAGGGCACAGTACACGCAGTGAGAAGATTTTCTGTTTATTCGTTGTTATCTTATATAATTTGGCTTGATGTGCCAACACAATAGGTTTCTCTCTTTAACATTTCTGCTACTGTCACTAGACTTTTTTTTTATCTCTTTGGTTTTTCATGTTAATTTTCAGAGTTAATAAATTGTATCTTCAGACAATTTAATCTATCTAAATCTATCCTGATATAATTAAACATAGCTGTTCCATTAATTTGGCAATACTTAAATTTGGGATGATTATAAAATAGACATGAAGACATTATGTATACAAGTGGGGTTGAGTGGTAAAATGGCCATCTAAATGGCAAATAATCAGGGTTATGCAGAGGCCTTTTTGCATTTTGAGGCAGCTAAACCTCATGGCGGAAATCTCAGTTTTTTTTGCCTTTTTCTTTTGTAAAGTGCCTTTGGATGACAATTATTGTGAACTTGTGCTATATAAATACACAGAATTGAAGTTAAGTATATTTAAAAAACAGCAGTTTTGTGTTTATAGTCCACTAAAAGTAATAGAAAAAATCTATGGACATTGCCCTTTCAACCTTTTATTTCACAATACTGTCCAGGACCTTTTATTATCTAAAGTAATGTGACTGTGTTCAAATAACATTTGTTGCACACATTGAAAGCTTGATGTCTGATTTCTGGAGCTATTCAAAAGCCAAGAATTTGCCCCTTCTATACCCCTTCCCAATCATTTGAGCTACAGTATCTGATTGTCATTACAAAACTTTCACTTAAAATTAAACTTTCTGTTAAGTTTCACTGCCAAAAAGCAGTCAATGTTTCATATGCATTCAGCCTGAGTAGCACGATGAGAGGGCTATATTATTACAGTCATTGCCTTATTCTGTTTAGTGACCCTCGGAGTCTTTTGTTTTTGTGACATTTTGCCTTTTCTTTTATCTTTATTTCCTCTCCTTCATGCCAGCTCTGGAAGCATTTAGTAAAAGCTCCAGTTAATCATTTCACTAGTTGAAAAAGGTTAAGTATTCAAGCAAAAACACTGACCTTCATTCTGACAGGTTTAATGGATAAAGTAGCTGATGAAGCATCCTGCCGGTGTATCATTTGCCTCTGACAGTTGATGACAGAATGGTTAGATGGATGGAACTCCTGGAGTTACTCCTGTGTTGTCGTTTTTCTTCGATGATGATGATGTGCCTTTTGTGTGGCTTGTTCAGTGGGTCCAATTTCTTTGTCAAGTTTTATGACACATGACAGTCATTCATAAGCCTGTCTCAAATGATAAACACTTGTCTGATCATGTGTGCAATTTACCTTCATGGAACATAAAGTGGCACTCATTCTTTGTCAGACCTTGGTGTGTCAATGTAGCGTGCAGGAGTGATGGAAATCTCCAGGAGCTGCTTTGACAGAAACTATTTGCTTAAAGGTAAATTCTAATAATATTTAATCTGTGGCTTAATCTTTATAGTTGCCCTGAAAATTTAGCAATTTTGTTTTTTTTAAGGCATTTCATTATAGCTATACCCAGGGGTGCATCTGTTGAGGTGGCAAAGGGTGGCTATTACCTCCCTAAAAAAAAGCATCAGCACTCCTTCTGCCTCCGAAACTGGCAACTCTGAATTCAAAGCAAATTGGACATTAGAAATGTAAACCTTTTAATTTCTCACATCATTAAATACAACAGACTTTCTGCTAAATTCGCAGGAGTTCAGTCAATCCTAAAATATGATTTTGATTGGCACACTTAAGAGAGCATGAGTGGGTTAAAGTTCATTGCGCCAGGTGTGACCACTTGTGTTCACCACGTGCAAATGCGCAAACCACTGTCACTCAAAATAAAATGGATAATGTGGAAGATGCCCTTGCAGAAGAGGCTGGAGGAAACATAAACTATCCTTTTGTGAGAGCTCAAATTTGGAGAATACTGTATCAACAACAAGTCAAAGCTCGGCTCACTTTAGGTGAGAGAATGAAGAATAATTTAAGACTCAAATCTGTTTCCATGGTGCAGCAGGTCTTTATTTCTATTAGCAGTGAAAAGGTACACTATGGTGCTATGCTTCCTAGTTGAGCAAAGTGCAATGCAAATCTAGGAGGGCAGCTCTGTTTACTCTTGGACTGGAAGAAAAAACAACTAAAGCTACACACTTAATAAAATACAGTGTAACAAACCAGAAAAACATAAGCCCCATTCTTATCAACATACTGGATGCTTTAAACACTGAGGTCAAGCAAGCAGAGTAACAGGAGGTCTGTAAAACTCAAGTATTGACAGGTTTTTTAGGGATAAAGAAAATTGCTAAAGAGGGCTTAACAGGAACCAGTGATGATCTTGGAGTTTCTTAACTTAAATAAAAAAGCAGGATAATTAAACACCAGAGTTATTGTACGTTACCTGCATATATTGTGAGTGTCTTGTTTGAGTAAAAAAAAACGTTTTGATACAGAATTTACACAAACAGACACTTGTTGCTTCTCTCCCTGTAGGGACTTTCCACTGACTTCCATTTTTTTATCATTCATTTACATAGCCTAACAGAGTAGTCGGACCTCCATAGCCAAAAAATGCCGGTGCTTTCTCTGCTATCTGATACTTAACCAGAACTTGAAGACAGATCATGGCAGAACTCCTTGTAATGAAAGGTAGATGGTAAATAATGGTCCTTTGATCCAGAAACTGAACTTTGCTTGACAAACTTGAGAAAGAGCAGGATGTCATTTTTTGTATGTATAGCTCAATTTAATTTTGCATTCTTTAGCCTTAACTGATATATTGGATTTACAATTTACACACTTGCTTATTTACACAGCCATACAAATGTTATATCAACATCTGCTACACTCCATAAACAATATTTACTATAAAACCACGTCAGAAATTTGTAGATACAATAATATTAATATGTGTACAGGGCACATTTCATTTTATGTTTTTTTCGTTCTTTCATAGTTTAATGTTTGCAGATAGTCTGTGTTACATGTGATGCATATGTCACTCTCATCAAGAAAAAGTCCTTGTATATGTAATATACTTGGTGAAATAAACTGATTCTGATATGAATCTGAGGAATATCAGAGTTTGAACATAATCCAGAAGTTTTAAAATGTACCATCTAAATAATTTTACTTAGTAAATATGGTTTCTAAAATAACTAAATGTAATATATTTGTAGTATTATCTGGAAGCATTTGTATGATTATGCTTGTATTGTTAACAATAATCCCCTGTTTAAATGCTGTTTTTTTGTAACATCTTAGATAAATCTTTCCATCAGACTCCTGACCTTGTAATAATTAGATCCCCTTAGAAGCTTGGGAAGCTCTCCCAGGGTTATAGCTATTGGTGTGTGATTACTAAAAACATATAAGCAAAGGCTAACTGTAACAGCTAAACTTTTTTGAACCATGACTGTTGTTTATAGAACTATTTTTGATATGAGTTTATGTCCCCATTTACAATATTCACCTATATACAAACACACAAAAATGTTAGGCTAAGCCAATATATGCGTGGCTATATAAATCACATACATAACTGACCTAAATATGCATTAGTTTGATGAATTAAATACAAAATATATAAATAATCCATAATGGAAACATTTTCTGTGCTGGCAGATTTTGGAACCTTCCAACTGTTAGCTTCCTGTGGTTTTCTTAGTAGTTCAATTGAGAACAGTGGAGTTTGATTTTTAAATACAGGATATAACAGTAAACCATCCTAATAGGTTTTAAACATCATTGTAACATCAGTTTTGTTTAACTGCATCAGAGGCTTACTTTGTGACCTCTCCTTAGTTGCAGTAGACAACCAAATGATGAGATAATTTCTCTTTTGAAACAGTTGCGATTTCATTTATTGGTAAACGGATTGCGGTTTACCCATTAGGTGAGAAGGAGCTCCATTACACTGCAACACCCTTTGCAGTCCAGTACGCTAAAGGATGGAGGTGTCTACTTAATGTGGGGCTTCTATCTTTCACCTGCTTTACGTGATTACACAGAGAGGCAGTTCATTTAATACTCACTGAGCCCCTCCTATTGTGTGTTGACACAAATGTAGGGGTTCTCAGCATGGGGACCATTTTAGTAGACTCTAATGTTGTAGTAAATCAATATCTAAGGCAGTATCTCATTTTTCTTGCCTTTTTTCACCTTTCACATGTATATGTCTAAGAAGAAAAAACCCAGATAAAAGTACTGTGGTTGTGTAATCAAATAGACATACAGTGCAATGTGCAACAGCATTCCTTGTAGAGCTTCACTGTGTAACATTAGGAACAGACTTGAAAGTTTTTACAAGGTCTTGCATACATTTTTACCATGATTGACTCAACCTTTAAGTTTGACAGATACAGATCACTCCAGATGAACTTAAATGAAGCAGTATTACATTACTCTTAGCTGTATGATCAAACTAAAAGTTTGACTAACACAATAAATTAAAACACTATGGATATTCCAACCAATATAAAAATTACTTACTATGTCATAGTTTCCCCAGAATCAAAGCTTGAATGTTTTAGTAATTTCAATTGTTCAGCACAGACAATCGGCTATATCCAACCACACAATTATTTCTTGTTGCCATCTAAAGCAAAATTGGTGCTCAGGGACATTTTGAACACTTGAATGATGCTTTTTAAATTGTAGTCAATGAGATGTCCTGCTATTAAATTGTTAGAACTGAAGACAAGACGTTAAAGGTAAAAATAGTCTCTTGCACAGAACTTTTATTGAACTTCTCTAAAATGTTTTACTCAATCTACTATGTCATCTGTATGTTCAGAGAAGAAAAAAAATTGGAGAAAAATATTTTTACCCTATTGGCATGGTGAAGAAACATTGTGGCTTATATTGAAATGCTTGCTTTGTTAGTTTTGGCTGTCAGTTGTGTGATTTGTTGTATACATCTGGCTGCACACTTTACAAAGGAAATTTTATTTTGATTATGAAGAATCTTAGAAAGAATATGAAAGAGGCGACAGCTTGAATTTTAGAAAATAAAGGGCTGACATTTTGTCCCACTTTTTGGTTGTGTTTTCACTGAATTCAAATTAAGCAGTGTAAAACTGAAAACAATTAAGATTTGAAAAAAATAAATGTATTATAAAAAATATAGGCAACTTTACATACAAAAATTTAGAGAGTACAACAAATAATCCAACTAAAAGGCAGGACAGATTCATGGTGTTCATGGCTAGGTGCTTGGTTATGCACAAGCTTGGGTAGTGACTGTTTGGTGGGGCCAAGCTCCCTGGCATCAAGAAAAGTGTTGCAGTCGAAGCTATAATGCTCCACATCTGTTGGGCCTCACAATTATGGTTGAAAAATAAATTTGATTACCACTCTGCCAAACAGGACATGGTTGAAAAAATAAAAATTAAGTCAAAGATCTGTGGGTGTGATTTTTTTTCTTTTTTTATCCATTCCTCTAAAACAGAAACGGGTTGATAGTGTTAAACCTTTTCCAAACCAGGGTTTTAAATTGATGGATGAACTATTTATGCAACCATTAGTTTCAGTTCTGTGTTAGGATCAACATTGCTCTGAACTGAAAAGGACATCAGAGTGGTAATTCATCACAGTTAAAGTCAAATTATTGATAGGCGGATATGCAACTGCTATTTTCTTTCCTCTGTTTTCTGATTGAGACTAAAAGTATGAGTGCATTTCTTGCACAGAGAAATTTTAGTTTTCTTAGGGATGAATGTCAAATGATGTTATCTTTTGACACAGGACCTTCTTGCTGCAAGCCAGAAGTGCTATCTACTGATCCACTATGCAGTCCCATTAGAAAATCAATGTGACACAGAACATCTAATACTTCTAAATTTATAAATAAAAAAACTAAAATATGTTTAAAAATATCCCAAATTGTAGAATTAAAGCAGAGTATAACACCTAATGATAAACTGAAAAGTGAGTTTAATTAGCTGGAATTCACACACTGTGTAATAGGGGGCAAACATTATTTCCTAAAAGAAGAGAAAACAAAAGTTTGTGCACAGACAGTGGTGACTGTTAAAAGTTTCCACATGTAGCAACAGCAAAGGTGATCCGAAGGTTTTCTCAGATATCCTAATAGATTTAATAAAAGTTAGGTTAGGTTTTCATTCATATGAGTTGTCCTTCTAAATCTCTATGTTCTGAAAGACTTACTGTACATATTCAAACACCATTATCAATCTTAGTCTTAACTTTTCTTCTACCCTCTAGTAGTTTTGCAAGTGTAAGGTGTTTCCTAACAAACCTTAACAGACTATCTCAGTTTTCCCAATTAGACTGTGTGGCATTTTTATTTAATAAAGGTAATTTGAGGGACAGAAATAAGAAAGGCAATGAATGCTTCTCAGTCAGTGTGTCTTCATTTGTTCTGGATCTAGATGACAATACTAATAATTAATCTTAATGATCAATGACAGAGTAGTGATATGTTTGCTAAAAATCTTGCAGTGCTGAGAGGTGCATAATCACATCACAATGATTCAGTGTATAGTATGGGATTTTTCTGTGGTGGACATGCACATAATTCTTGCAGTCTACCCTTAGAATCAAAGAGTAAGAGGTCCATAACTGCCTGACTTTAAAAGCACTGGCCTGTTTCGACTCTAATACCATATGACTTTGAAAAGAGCATTTTCCTTTCTTCAAAGGGACACCACTGAGGGAGGTAAAGACAAAAAGCAGTGGAAGGATGGAACAGGTGGGAGGGAAACAAAGAGAGTATAGATTAGTATCTTTGTCTGACGCCCACATCACAGTGGTAACCTCTCTCTCCAGACACCCACTTAGCTGAAACGAGCTAAAAGAAGACATTAACTGTTTAGTATGGAGCGTTTTGATTAATTCAGACCATTATATTACCAGTAACCCATTTAGACCAGAGTAGCCTTGTACAGTAAGAACAACAATATATTTCATGCATCAGACAAAAAAAAATATATTAAAAAAATGTCAATATAAAATAGCTAATAAAACAATTTCATTGGGTTTGTTTTATGACATAATGAACATTCACTTTATTTCAAAATCAATCTAAATTCTGTAGTTTAAGATCAAAAACAAGAAATCATCTGCATGTGTTTTCAACTCCTGTTTCCCTGCTGTTTGTCTGCTTTACATTGTTGTTAAGAATGTTGTCCTGCTGCAGTATCAAGCTCTTCTAGTCAAACTGTGCACTGCTAGCCTGTTACTAATCAGACTCATTTAATTAAACTATTAAGCTGTAGTGAAATATTGCTTTCTAGCAGGCAGGCAGCACTCGACTTTTGAAAGCCATTAGCAAGTAGATGTCCTTGTCTTGTTTCAACGTTTCATGACCAAGTTCTGTCCCATGATTTTCCAGTATCATATTGCTCTCTGAATAACTTGTTAACCTTTGATCCTTTGGACCACAGCTTCTTTCCTTGTTCGTGGATCTGTAAGCCTGTATCTGCCTTCACCAGTCTAATAGTTTTCTCTGAGCTGTTGCCAATTCATTCCAGAGCCATGAATATCTATGCCCGGTTCACTTTCCTCGGCTTCGACCAAGACTGCTCCTGTCTCTCGACTCCTGAGTTCAGTCTTGCCAGGAGATCAGACTTGAAGCATCTAACAGAATGACTGCAGCCTTTGCATTCAGCTCATCAGCCTGTCAGGTTTCAGCTTTCCTACATCCAGAACGATGTATCAACAGTGACTGCCATTTGTCAATCTGTCATCCAACCCTTGCATTGTTTCAATAAACTTTTGACTAAAATCATCTACAAAGTGTGTGCTAAAATTGGTCCTTCTGTCTAAGTCTTTTTTTTCTCTCTGCTGGTGTAAAAGCAGATTTATTCTCTTTAAATTGCTATTTTATATTATTTATTTATTTTGCCCTATCTATTTCCCTTGTCCTTTTTCCAATCATATCTATTCTTCATATCCATTGTGTTCAAATCAAATCAACTTATAATAAAGTGTTATATCAACTGAAGCATTACTGCTAAACCCCTAATGCTCTATTTTTGACAGTACACCTCTAAAGGTACCTGATTTCGGCAAAGCTTGTTATGCTTCAAACAGTAAAAGTGAGTCTTTTTCTTGGGGTTATGTAAACTTCTGTTTTTGCATGTATATAGTTGCCTGTGCTTTGTGTCTTTGTGCTGACCTTAAATAATCAGTGAATACCCCATTGATGGTATACTGACTGTAGGAAATTGGCAACAGCTCTCCATCAAGGACCATCAACAGGTAAAAAGACAGATGATTATTATAAACTGCTTTTGAAATTTAAAATTTAGCATTAAAGCAACAAGCTTTGCAGTTAAAATCTTCAGCGCTTCCTCAAACTAATTTTTATTATGTAAAATGCTCCCAAATCCTTTTTTTTGTTAGTTTTTTAAGTTTGTGTTTAGTTTAAAAAAAAATTTTTATTAAGTGCAAGTGACACTCAAAACATATTTGTGAGTTTGAAATTATACATATTTTTTAATTTTAAGCATTTTTAATAAATTTAACAACTTTGTCTTTGAACAATATTCATACCTCCTTCAATGCTGTTATGATTGCCTCCTAGCGCAGAAGAAACTGCTGTTTTTGTCCTTTTGTTTCTAAACTGTGGCTGTGTTTCTGAGTGACAATCTGGCAGCTTAGTATTTTTTCTCTGAGGCACTAATTTGACTGACAGTCCTTCATGACAGGTTTTATTTTATTTTCATGATGTTCCCTGTCATACTTTTTTGTTGCTTTAAAGAATCTGATTTAGGTCTTAAACAATATTTATTTGTGTATAGTATTAGGAATGGTAATCTATATCACCTCAAAAGAGAATTATTTTTGAATGACACTATTTAGAAAGAGGAACTCACTGAATTTTTTGACTGGAACCAAGAAGAATCTAGAATCAGTTTATTTATATAGCTCCACTTTAAGACGGATGTTTTTTCATGGCACTTTACAAGAAAATCACTTCAAATCATAAATATGTCATAAACAAATTAGTTTGAAAAAGTTTTTAATCTAATGAAACCCAGCAGATTGCCTCGAGTCATTGTCTTGCAGCATTCACTCCACCGGAATCAGCACACCGAAACAATGGCTTGTGTTGTCTTTGACTTTATAGCATTCCTCATACTGAGCATGCATTTTGGAACACTGGAGAGGAAAAATTCCCCTTTAACAGAAAGAAACCTCCATTAGAACCTGGCTCAGTACAAGCAGCCATCTGCTGCGACTAACTGTGGGGTTTGGAAGAGACAGAAAACTAAGATGGATGCACAGACTTGCCTTAGTCTAGTGAAAATAACTAATGCAAGATATGCTGAAAAGTAGTCACAATTAAGAATAAACCAAAAACAAATCCGTTCAGTAATTTCTAAATGAACCCCAATAAAAAGTACAAGCACATTGTCTATTTTCAAAACTCCACAAACACCACAACAGCCAAAGAAAAAACAAGAAAATGCGCACAACTCATTCCTTTATCCAAACGAGTCTACCAAACAAATTCAAATCCGCTCACAAAACACTGACTAAGAAACTGCAAAACATTTTGGTCATATTTTTAAGGCTTCTGACCCACACAAACAAGAAGACTCTCAGGAGTAGACTAATCAATGACAGAGTTTATTGAATTGTTTTAGGTTTTGGGATCTTGAGACTGGAAACCGGCAGGGAACGACAGGAAACGGCAGAAACGACGCAGGAGACAGGAAGCTTCTGTGGGTTGAGGACAGAGACGGTAAGTTGCTGAAGTGGTGAGATGATCCTGCTGAAGTCGATCTTACTTTGGTTAATGATGGTGACGCCATGGAAATTTGAGTGGGCTGAGTGTCTTGTGTGGGAGTCCAGAGATGATAGTTGTCCAGGGGGTTCATGAAGGGTTGGTAGGTTGTGGGTGGAGTCGGCAGATCAAGCTGAGCTGACGAGGAACAGAGACGAGAGTTGTTTTAGATTACCACAGATCTTACAAAGGAAAAGGTGGGTATGGAAGAAATCAGACTAGAGGACCTGGGTCAGCACATTAAAAAGTTACTAAATTCAGAAGGAAAAAAACTTGAGTCTAGAAAGTAACAACAAGAAAATACAGCGAAGGACTTTGCTAGAAATAACTAGAGATCAAGTAGGAAATTGGCACTGAGGAACTTGAGAAGTTACCAGTTGAAACGAAAAATTAGGGTAGCTGGTCCACAGCTCCTCTTGTACTGCTCAGGCTGGTCAGATAATGGAAAACACCTCAGCCCTGACAATTTTTTGCACCTTTCTACAGCCAGAGATTAGTAGTTCAGTAGCATGTCCAAGTCATACCTCTCGATGACGATATACTTTATTTGTGAATCTTGGCTACCAACATCTACTGCTAGCAGACATCCTACTTTCAGCAGGACCACACAGATGACACCATTGCATCACGTGGCGATAAAAGGAAGAAAGATTAGTCTGCATGACAATTGACAGTGATGTATTGCCAGATTAACAGCTGGGCCAGAATACCATGTTTTGGGTAAGTCAGCTTCATAAATTTCTTTTTGTTGACTTAATACAATCACAAGATAACATTATTAGCATTATTTTATTATAAGTGGTTGAAACAGTTGCCTCAGATGTAGGAATGGGAGTGGTTGTTGTCAGCTGATGATTATACAGGTTGTATTTTAATTTTTAAAAAACAAAAATCAGGTAGCAGTGTGCAGGACAAAATTATGGACCTTGCCACTGAAGTTTCTAAGAATGTTATAGTAGATTTTTCTAACTGCTGGAAAATAAAGATGGGGCTCTAGACAGTAAGAGATTTAGCAATTTAGTAAACAAGACAAAGCTAACCATCATGTGCTGGGTGCATACAGAAAGTGGCTTCTTCTCAATCCACCCTTGCAGGCTGTTGAGGTGCCAGAATCAATATCAGAATCAGTTTCAGTTGAGGAAGTTGTAACAGTGTCCTACTTCAAAACTGTTCTTTCATTGTTCGAGGTCCTGGCATTTAAGTCTTAGTACACAGAGTTGAACAAAAAAATCAAAGAAACAAGTTTTTTGTACATGGACTTTAGTTAAATTTACAACTTGAGGCTTAACTTGAAGTAGGTCATTGTAAAATATGGTCAGAGAATATTTGGGGGAATTATTTTGCAGGAAGCCATAATACATTTGCACTCAGGTTTGCAGAAGAAATATGAGGCAATACAATAAAATAAAAAGAGGGAATGTCCTGGAACAATTTGTACGTTTAGTTAAACAGCTTGTTTGCATAGAAAATAAAGGATAAGGAAATCATTATATTATTATTATTGTAAAATTAAAATAAAAAATCTACATTTTGTTTTTTCCATATCGTCAACCCCCAGATGTAAATGAACCTAATTTTCTCTTTACTGTGAGGTAAAATTAAAGTTTGGCTCAAAATCTATCGAAGTCTATTCACAGAAGATAAACTAAACATTAATTTTAGCTACAAGAGAATTTTATGTATACAATTGCAA
This sequence comes from Orestias chungarensis, assembly GCA_032876305.1. Taxonomy (NCBI): domain Eukaryota; kingdom Metazoa; phylum Chordata; class Actinopteri; order Cyprinodontiformes; family Cyprinodontidae; genus Orestias; species Orestias chungarensis. The sequence continues at coordinate 3,526,610 of JAVLVB010000433.1, read as the reverse complement.
ATAGAAACATTGTGGAGAATGAAAGAAAAGCAGAGTATGTGACATTGATCTTAAGTGTGTAAGGAGTTGCAAGAAGTAAAAGCAGACGTACAACTAGGTAAATAAAAAGGAAGTTTGTCGACAATATTTCCTTGTCTTCTTATTGTTTTTCCCAACCCCATCTCACCCTCTTCTTTTTCTTTTCTTCTTACTCCAAGTCCCATGTTAGTTGCCACTAGATTTCAGCTAAAAAATTGGCCAAGCAGATCAATTAGAAAACTTTAAGCCCTAAAGTGATAATTTTGGCAAGAACCTACACATTCTCTCTAACGGTGTATTTAACTCTTCACCATGCGGCATTTATTGGCCCGTAAGTAAATGGAAACGCCCTGATCTGAGCTATGCACTCTCTCGATGAAATAAGTGCACTATTTCGGTTGCTTAATAAACTCCTCAGGATTTTTGGCAGGAATATGACACAATACACACAATTCTTCACACAGAGTCTTTCATGGATCTCATTATTATCTTGCTTTATCTGAAATTATGCAGTATTTCATCAAAGTGATCTGTTCTAGCCAGTCAGGGGTAAGATTCAATAAACACAATATGGATAGGAACATTTAGCAAAGAGAAAAAAAAAGTGACCATCCTTTACAGTAATCTCTAAGCCTTTTACTACTTGGTGCTATGGATATTCAGTATACTTACTGACATGACAAAGGACCTCAGGTCTTCCAAGTTTTCTTGCCAACGTCTTTTATGATCTTAATACCATGGAAAGGATCATTAAGAAGCTGCTGTGTATTTTTTTTCTTCATTTTGAATATTTGCCATAAGATGTAAAGAGTACAAATCCAAACTTAGCCACCAAGCAAGCCTCAGATTTCCATCCATCCATTTTCTGTACACCCTTGTCCCTATTGGGATCGGGTGGGTCTGCTGGTGCCTATCTCCAGCTCACAACGGGCGAGACGCAGGGGTACACCCTAGACAGGTCGTCAGTCCATTGCAGGGAAACACAGAGACATACAGGACAGCGAGCCACTCATACGCACACTCACATCTAAGGACAATTTAGAGTTCCAGTCATGTTTTTGGACTGCGGGAGGAAGCCGGAGTATCCGGAGAGATCCCACGCATAAATACAGTTGTATCATCAGCATAACATTAGAAGTTAACACCATGCTGTCTGATGATTTTATCAATAGGAGCATGTATATAAGTGAATAGTGGAGTGAAGTACAGAACCCTGTGGTACTCCACAAGTAACCTTACAATGTGTAGATTTGTCATTTAGATGAACAAACTGGGATCTCTCAGACAAATACAATTTAAACGAGTCTAGTTCAATTCCCTTGATCCCTACAATGCGTTCGAGCATTACAATGAGGATATTGTGATCGACTGTGTGAAAAGCAGCACTGAGATCTAACAGAACTAGAATAGACAGGAGTCCATTGCCTGAGGTCATGATAATATTATTTGTGACTTTAAGCTCTGAAGGCTCAATTGGAACAAAACACTTTATGAGATCAGAGATCAGGCTCCAGAACCACATTCAGTCCCTCCTCGGTTACTGATGTAGTACTTATGTTTAGGAGGATGCCATCAATTTCAGTTTTAATAGATTACATTTTATCAATAAATGATTCTATAAAGTCATTACATCTAAGAGCTGGTAAGTTTGGTAACTGTATTAAAAAGAAACCTTGGATTGTTCTTCTGCTCCTCTATTAATAATGTAAAATATACAGATCTAGCTTGCCGAAGGGTCCTTTTATAGAGCAGCACGCGGTTTTTCCAGGATAAATAGGACTCCCTTTATAAATGAAAGACTGCCATTTTTTTCTCCAATTTCCTGGTGTTCTCGTTCCAGGTACGAAGGTCTGAATTAAACAAGGGAGCCAATTTCCTATTAGTAAACACTTTCTTTTTTATGGGGGCTAAGTTGTCTAATACAATACGCAATGAGGACGTCATACTATTAAAAAGAGCATCCATTTGTGTCCGGCATGAAATTATTTTTTTTGTTTTTTTCCTCTATTTAACCAGGTAAAAACCCCATTGAGATCTGAATTTTATTTTCAAGAGGTACCTGGGCAGAAGTCTGCAATACACAACAGCCTGGTTACAAAATAGAATCAATTAATACATATGCACAAGTGTCAAATAATAAAAACAATTTAAAAACAGGTGACATTGTTTCATAAAATTTTGTTGCCTATCTTTAAGAACCGCTCGAAATAAGTCCAATGAGATCATTTCCTACATCTTGAGTTCCGGTTGGAGTTGATTCCCCGCTGTAGGAGCCAACACACGGAAAGCTTGCTTTCCTTTTTCAGTTTGAACACTTGGAACATGCAGAAGAATAATATTGTTAGAATAAGAATTAAAAGATCTATGTAAAAGAGAGCTTAAATATGCTGGAGTTAGGCCGAGTAGAGATTTGTATATCAGGATCATCAAATTATTATTTCTCCGTACACTTAAAGGAGGCCATTCAGCTTTTGCATACAAATCCCAATGATGAGTAAGACGTCTACTACCAGTTATAAATCTTAATGCACAATGATACACAGTGTTCAATGATTGAAGACATTTAGTCGAAGCCTTCATATATAATAAATCTCCATAACCCAAAAGTGGCAGGAATGTCGCTGGTACCACTTTACTTTTGGCTTTGAGTGAGTAACAAGATCCATTTCGATAATAAAACCCTATCTTCATTTTCAATGTTCGTAATAGATTCGCTATGTGATTTTTAAAAGAAAATTATTTATCTAGAATAAAACCAAGATGTTTATAATGACTGACAAACTCAATTTGTGTACCTACAGCAGTGGTAAGCAACAGAGTGGTCTCTGGTAGCTTTCCTGAGAGTTAAAAGACCATTGCTTTTGTCTTATCCACATTCAAAACCAACTTCAAAGCTTGTAAACGTGTTTGGACTACATTGAAAGCAGACTGCAAATGCTGTATTGCCGGTGACAGGGATGAAGAGTAGCAGTACATTATTAAATCATCTGCATACAAATTATAAAAAAACATTTGACAAATTGACACACAGGTCATTTATATAAATAGAGAATAAAAGTGGAACAAGAACTGAGTCTTGAGGCACGCCATTTAAAATAGTGAGAATAGAAAAAGTAAAGCTAGCAAATTGAACTCTTTGGGTTCTGTTTGACAAGTAATCAGCTATCAACATGGTAGCTTGATGTGAGAGCCCAATCTTGTGCAGAATTTCAATTAAAAGTGTGTGGTTTATGGTGTCAAATGCCTTTGATAGATCAATAAACAAAGCAACACAATGTTTTTTTGTCATCAAGAGACTGGGTATTATTAAAAACCTTTAAAGTGGCAGTAACAGGGCTATGTTTTTTTCTAAAACCAGATAGTACATTTTGTGAAACACAATTTGAATTTATAAAATTCTTGAAAATGTTTGCTAAGGTAGTTTAGAGATTGGTCTGTGTTTGTTTACTTGTGACAATTCCCCACCCTTATATAGAGGCAAAACAAATGCTAGTTTCCAGACACTAGGGATTTTGTTAGAGATTAGACTTATATTAAAATTAAGCGACAATGGCTCAGCTGTAAACTCTGCATCCAACTTTAGAAAAAAGAGTCTATTTGTCCTGACCTTGATGAACCTGCAGCGCCTGCCAGAAGGCACCAGGTCTAACGGTTCAAAACCAAGGTGTGAACTGTACTTGATGATGTTTCTCGGGTGAGACTACCCTCTGAAGCCTCACCCTGTCAGTCACAGTGCAGCTGCTGTACCATACTGTGATGCAGTATATTAGCAGGCTCTCGATGGATGAGTGTTAGAATGTCAACAACAGGTTATTGTCGATGTTATTCTTCCTGAGGACCCTCAGGAAGTTAATTTGCTTTTGAACTCACTTGATAACAGCTGTAACGTTATCTGACCAACAGACATCAGCGGGGATGAGTGTCGTGGGCCGGGCTGCAGTCGTGGGTGTAGAGGCAGTACAAGAGGGGTGCTACGCACACAGCCCTGTGGGGAGCCAGTGTTCAGTGTGCAGGTGGAGGAGAGATTGGGGGCCAAGTCTCATGGTCTGGGGACGGTTGGTTAGGAGGTCCTTTATCCAGGAATATGTTAGAGCGGGGAGGCCCAGGAGCTCTTCTGCTGCTCCAGATGGCTCAGTACAGAGTGGAGAGCTGCTGCGATGACGTCTTCTGTGGATCTGTTCGCCCGGGATGCAAATTGGTGGGTGTCGACTAATGCTAGTTTACAGACACTAGGGGATTTTTTAAAGATTAGACTTAGATTAAAATTAAGAGACAATGGCTCAGCTATAAACTCTGCAGCCAACTTTAGAAAAAAAGGATCCAGGTTATCAGGCTTTGCCGATTTTCTGATGTCTATGTTTTTAAGTTCTCTGAGAACCTCCTCTTTACAAATAGGGGAAAAGTTAAAAGTGTTTCAGTTACAATCATTGTTCAGAAACAGAACATTCTGCTTACGAACTTTGTTGCGTAGAATCAACAGAAATAAACTGCTCATTAAAATAATTTTAAACTGCTAATTTATCAGAGCTTTCTGATTTAACTGTTTTTCCTAAATTTCTTCGGGTCATTTAAATTTCTTGTCATTTCATCAAGGAAATAGTCTGACTTTGCTTTCTTAATAAATTAGGTACATTTATTTCTCAATTTCCTAAAACAAAGCCCTTTTTTCCATAGTATTGTTTTTTCTTGCCCTAACCCAAGCTGCATCTCTTCGTTTGGCACTTCACCTTAATTTTACCTATGGGAGCATCAGAATCAGAATCAGAATCAGGGTTTTTTGGCGAAGTATGCTCACACATACAAGGAATTTGTTTTTGGGTACACAGATGCTTGCAGTACACGAAAAATACAGTGAAGGAACATTTATAACATTTAGCATGTGTAATTTATATACTTTTAAAAGTGCAGTTTTGTGCAGTATAAAAACTATAGAAGTTATAAAAATATATAAATAATTTGTTCAATTGTTCATGAGAATAATGGAAGTTGGAAAAAAAGCTTCTCTGTAGCCTGTTCATACGGGTCTTCATGTGGCTGAAGCGTCGGCCTATTGGAAGGCACCGAAACAGGTGACGGCCAGGGTGAGACGGGTCGGTGATGATTTTCTCTGCACGCTTCCTGGTTCTGGAGGCATGCAGGTCCAGCAGTGCGGGCAGCTTTACACCGATGGTCCTCTCTGCAGACTTGATAATGCGCTGCAGTCTCTTGGCGTCGTGTTTTGTGATAGCACTGCCCCACACTGTGATGGATGTGGTGATAATGGACTCTATGATAGCTGTGTAGAACTGCACCATCAGCTCTTGGGCTAGGTTGAACTTCCTCAGCTGGTACAGAAAGTAGATCCTCTGTTGTGCCCTCTTGATGACGGAGGTGATGTTGCTGTCCCACTTCAGGTCCTTGGAGATAGTTGTGCCCAGGAACTTGTAGGACTTCACAGCCATCACAGTCCTGTGTAGGATGGTGAGTGCTGGCAGGGTTGGGGGGCTCCTTCTGAAGTCCACGGTCATCTCCATTGTTTTTGCTGTGTTCAGCTTCAGATTGTTCTGACTGCACCAGAGGACAACCTGATCAACCACCCGTCTGTAAGCAGACTCATCACTGTCATTGATGAGACCAATGACTGTTGTGTCATCTGCAAACTTCAGGATTTTAACAGAGGATTCCATGGAAGTACAGTCATTTGTGTACAGCGAGAAGAGCAGTGGGGAGAGTACACAACCCTGTGGAGAACCCGTGCTGACGGTTGGGGTCACTGATGTCAACTTTCCCAGCCTCACCTGCTGTTTTCTGCCAGTAAGAAAGTCAGTTATCCACTGGCAGGTGGAGGCTGGTACTCTGAGTTCAGTCAGTTTGCTGTGTAATTGTCCTGGAATAATTGTGTTGAAGGCTGAGTTGAAATCCAGGAACAGAATTCTTGCATAAGTTCCTGGGTGTTCAAGGTGTTGGAGGATGAAGTGGAGACCCATGTTCACTGCATCGTCCACCGAACGGTTGGCCAGATAGACAAATTGCAGGGGGTCTAGCAGGGGGCCCGTGATTTCCTTAATGTGGTTGAGAGCCAGTTTTTCAAAGGACTTCATGACCACAGAGGTCATGGCAACAGGTCTGTAGTCATTTAGTCCTGTGGTAGTTTTATTTAGTCATTTTAGGAAAAGGGTATTATTGTGGAGCTTTTAAAACTGGACGGAACAGCACACAGCTCCAGTGATCTGTTGAAGATTTTAGTAAAGACAGGTGCAAGCTGGTCTGCACAGGTCCTCAGGCAGGAGGGAGAGATTACATCAGGACCTGGGGTCTTCTTGACTTTCTGTTTTTTTAAAAAGTCTCAGCACGTCTTCTTCGCAGATCTTCAGGGCAGGATGGATGGGTGGCTGATAGTCAGATGAGTGTGAAGTGGTCTTGGATGCGAGCTCGTTGCTGGGCTGTTCAAACCTGCAGTAGAATCTGTTAAGGTCGTCGGCCAGTTGACGATCTCCCATTGTCTGTGTAGGTGGCTTAGTGTAGCTGGTGATGTTCTGGAGACACCTCCAGGCAGTTGATGGCTCATTACTGGACATCATGCTGCTTAGCTTGTTGGAGTAGTTCTTCTTTGCAGCTTTGATCTATTTAGTTAGGGTGTTCCTTGCCTTGTTGTACAGCGCCCGATCCCCACTTCTATAAGCTACCTCCTTAGACTGGCGCAGCTGTTTCAATTTGGCATTAAACCAGGGCTTGTCATTGTTGTATTTAATGTGGGTCCTGGTGGGAACACAGATGTCTTCACAAAAACTGATGTAAGATGTCACAGTGTCCGTGTATTCATCCAGGCTGCTTGTGGCATCATCAAAAACACACCAGTCTGTTAAAACCATTTAGTCCTGAAGCCTTTCTTTAGGCTCGTTGGTCAATTTTTTCACAAAGCTGACCAAAGGTTTGGCACACTTGAGCTTCTGATTGTAGGTCTGGAGAAGATGAACTAAACAGTGGTCAGATAGTCCCAGTGCTCCACGGGGGATAGAGCGATATGCACCTTTAAATACAGTGTAACAGTGATCTAAAATTTTCCTCTCCCTGGTGGGGGAGGTAACATGCTGTCTGTATTTAGGTAGCATGTTTATTTATTAGTCTTAAAAACTCTTCATGGAAATACTGCCAGGCGAGGTCTATATTATCAAAAAGAGAGAGCATATTCCAGTAAAAATGTAACAAGTCATGAACAAAAGCTTGCTCATTTAAGTGTTTTAAATTTCTTTTGATCAAGATATGTGGTTTAGGTTTTGGTAATTTAAGATTTCTAACTGTACCTACAGCACCATTATCACTAGGATCATTTGCAAAAACTCAATCATGTATATTTATGCGGAGAATTTGTCATAATTAAGTCAAGGAGTGATGACTTTAGAAGCATTTGTTATTAGGTCGGGTGGGGTAGTTAATTAACTGGGTGATGTTTAAAGAATCACAGATAGTTTTTTAACTGCCCTCCACTGTGTTTCTGTGAGATACTGAAGAAATTAAAGGTGGAATAGGTTGTTTAAAAGTCGTAACAGCATTGTCTGGTGGACACCGACTACTGTATATTGAAAATTTCTATCAGATTTAGAGTACTCAGTAAAAAAGAATTGAAAAGTGATCAAAAAATGGTCAGAAAGGAGAGGGTTATGAGGCATTACTGTAACTTTTTTACATCAATGCCATACATCAGCACAAGGTCTAAAGTGTGACCAAGAAAGTCGGTAGGTGTCTGGATTTATTGAGTGAAGCCAATTGAGTCTAAAACGGAAGTAAAAGTTACATTTAGGCTGTAATTTTTCATGTTAACATGAATGTTAAAATCTCCTACTACAATCACTTTCTCAGTGTTTAACACAAATTCACATAAAAAATCCGAGATCTGATCTGTAAATTCAGAGTAAGGACCTGGAGGAAAAAACAACAAACAGAAGCGGTTTAATTCTTTTAGAGGTTGGATGAGATGGCTATGGGTTAAATGTTCAAAAGAAGTATAGCTATTAGAAGGCCTGTGGTTAATTAATAAATCTGATTGAAAAACACTTCCTACTCTTAGCCCTTTCCCAGTACTTTTAGGAATTTGAAAATTTGAATAATTAGAGGGAGTTGATTTGTTTACTAACATAATCCTCTTGCTGCAGATAGATCCTTATAGACAAAGCAAATCAATTTGATTATCAAAACTTAAGACATTAACTAAAGACTGAGGAGAGATATCTAATATTCAAAAAGCCACATTTAGTAGTTGTAAATTTTTGTTTAATCTGAGTTTTTATCTTAATGAAATTGTCAGGATTCACTCTTTTTAGATTGATCTTTAATACATTTTGTTTTGGCCATAGGCAGGACCCAATGGGACCTAATGTACTCAATGGGACCTGATTTCTAACCAAATATTGTTTTTTCTTTTGTTTTTCTTCACTCTTTTCTACATTGTTGGTAATTTTTTATTCTTCCAGTTAACCTTTAACCTGTAATGTCCTCACAAGGGTTTGTTTTGTTCCTAGTCTGATTAGTGTATGACATCTAAATGCAAATAATAAACTCTCAAAAGAATCTGAATTATATGGTAAATTAAAACTGGAATATTTTTTTTCTTTTTTTACATTTAAGAGAAAGTGTTTTGTCTTAACCATTCTGCCTACGAACTTTGTTGCGTAGAATTAATGTATTTCTTGTTCTCTTTTAAAACCACCACTGAAAATAAGAAAAGAAAATAATTTAAATAGATATATTTTTAAAGGGAATGGTACATAGGTCCTTACAGCTTTAAAACACAAGTAAAATAATGGTAAAATACCCTGTCCTTCACAAAACAATTTTTATAGTATTTGTTTTAAGTACCAAAAAATTAATAAAACACATCTTAATTTAGTTTCTTTTCAAATGGTTAATGGCAAATGGCCTGTTCTTGTTTAGCACTTTATCATGTCCAGAGGACCCCCAAAGCACTTTGTACTACTTTTAGTAATTCACACAGTAATGATAGCAGACAGGTCTAGTAGGCAAGGCGGTTGAAGTGTTTTGCACAATGACTTAAACAGATGAAGTTAGGGCTCGAAATTGGCAACTCACAAATAGGTCATAATGCTTCCAGTCAATAGTTCCCTGTACAACAAGTGCAGCAGATTGTCTAGTGAGTCTGCATTTAAACTTATCTTATCTATTCACTTTGGATTTTTCCAAGTGACTTTTTTATTAACAAAAGCCACTGATCCTCCACATTTTCCTTTTCCTTCAAAATGTAACATGCTGCCTATTGGTCTATTGGCCTATATAGGCACATCCTTGCTGCAGAAGCTCTCTTGCTACCTTTTAACCCAGGATTAAACAATGCATGTCCATGCCAACCCAAGGACGAACTGTTCACGTGGATTACTGTGTGCGAGACACTTGACCTTAAGGATTTGTTACAGCAGTCGCTGATGAAAGTGTGGTAAGAACATGTGTGATGTCAAGGTGTAGAACTTAATAGAATAGAATGTCTTTTATTATCATTATACACATTGTACAAGATTGAAGGACCACTCCTTTCACTACCGTGCAGAAATATCTGGATAGCTCATTGGAATGTCACTAGACTTCCAATCCAAAGCTCATGGGTTCAAATCCAGCCCAGGGCAAAAAAATGCACCACAGCATCCAGTGTGGGTCCTTAGGCAAGACCCTTTGCGCTACTGCCTACCTGGCGCCTGCAAAATGGCTACCTCAGTGTGGTTTACACCAAAAACAATTTCCTACGGGATCAATAAAGTATACATTATTATTATTATTATCTAAAAAATATACAGAAAAAAAAAATGTATACAAATCTACAGAAAATAAACAATGTATAAAGATATATAAATATATACAGAAATTAAACACTATCTACATAGTTAGACAGTAGTGAGATTGCACTTACAAATAAATATAAAATATTGCACAGGTATTGATCGGTATAAATGGCATTGCACTGAGATGAAGGTATTGCATAGTTAGAGTCTAGTTTAGTTCAGGGTGGATACTACTTTGGTGAATAAGCTGTTTTTGAGTCTATTTTTCCTGGCCTTGATGCACCTGTAGCGCCTACCAGAAGGCAGCAGGTCTATCGGTTAAAAGCCAAGGTGTAAACTGTACCTGATGATTTTTCTCGGGTGAGACTACCCTCTGAAGCCTCACCCTGTCGGTCTCAGTGCAGCTGCTGTACCATACTGTGATACAGTATATTAACAGGCTCTCGATGGATGAGTGTTAGACATTCAGCAGCAGGTTAGTGTCGAGGTTGTTCTTCTTGAGGACCCTCAGTTGCTTTTGAACTCTCTTGATAACAGCTGTAACGTTATCTGACCAACAGAGATCAGCGGGGATGAGGAGACAAAGGAACCTGAAGGGTTGGACACACTACACACGCTCACCGTTGATGTAGAGAGGGGCTGGATCAGTCCAGTTTCTCCTGAAGTCAACTATGATTTCTTTTGTTGTTTTAGAGTTGTGTGTTCACCTCATTTCCGCCTGAGATGAGTCCGACCACAATGGTGTTGTCAGTAAACTTGGCAATGAGATGAGGTTGTTGTCGTAGGCTGGGCTGCAGTTGTAGGTGTAGAGGCAGTACAAGAGGGGGCTACGCACACAGCCCTGTGGGGAGCCAGTGTTCAGTGTGCGGGTGGAGGAGAGATGGGGGGCCAAGTATCATGGTCTGGGGACGGTTGGTTAGGTAGTCCTTTATCCAGGAATATGTGAGAGCGGGGAGGCACAGGATGTGCAGTTTGGAAATGAGTATGTCTGGGATGATTGTGTTAAATGCTAAGCTGTAATCCACAAAAAGCATGCAGGTGAGCTCTGCTGCTCCAGGTGGCTCAGCACAGAGTGGAGAGCTGCCGCTATGACGTCTTCCGTGGATCTGTTCGCCCGGTATGCAAATTGGTGGTTGTCGAAAGTGTGTGTGTGTGTGGGGGGGGGGGTGATCTGTGATCATCACTGAATGATGTGTATAGCAGCCGCACAGTGTAAAGCTTCTTAGAGTCTTAGCTGGAGTTCAGCCAGCATGTGGGCATTATAAGGTTGTACATTCTCCTTGAATCCAAACTCCATTCCTGTCTTATTATTAATTAATCATATCAGTGTTTGCAGACCCTAGATTGTGAATATGATCCCACTAATGCTACCTTGGTTCCTCTGAAATGAGAGTCACATAAGACCTAAGGGCCTCTCACATCAAAGGTCCATTTTTCTTATCTTTGCACAGAAAAAGAAACATTCATGTTTTGTGGGAGCTCAAACAAATTCCTTTTACATGTTTTCACTCTGGAGAACTATTTCCATCAGGTGTATATCAAGCATGTATATTTATAAAAGCTACACACAAGTTATATTTTCAAGTTACTGTAAGTGCCTAAGCAAGCTAGAGCAGTTTATTGGAAAAGTGCAAAACTTTCTTCTTAGGAAAACTATTGGCAAATATCCAGATGGTGCAAAAATCCGAAAACACAGTTTACAAGATGTTGAATTTTTCTTCAGGAATGCTATTTAAAGGTATAGGAGAGGATCTTTTCAGTAGAAAAATGTCAATGGAAAATCGTATAGAAAATGACAGCCAATCAAAAACAACCAGTGGTGAAAAATAGCTGGCTGTCAATGCGGAAATAACATTTACGCAATGACGTATATCACTAATGTCCCCACCCAAACGATCCGTACAACGCGCGCTCATGTTTGAATTCGTGTTGTTTGGGAAGTAAAACCGAACGGACAAGATGCATAATTCACTATTGACGAGAGGTTCTCTCTTCAATAGGGCAGCGAAAATGGAAGCTCGCAAGAGAAAAACCATGTTCGAAGTCCCTGAGAAAGAAAGAAAGACGGCTGCTGAGATGAGCGAAACACAAGTTTGTCTCGGAGATTCTTGCTTTGTGCGGTGGCCGGCATTGAAATCCACCGTCAACAGTGAAAGATTACTATTGAGTTAATTTACAATATATGTATTTAATCTGCAAATACAATGGTTAATATTTTATTAAAACAAAGAGATGCTTGAGGGCCACATAAATGAAACCTTAAAGTGTGCCTTTAATATTTTATAGTAAATTTTATTAGATCCCTTTGTGGACATGCATGATCCAAAACAAAAAATAATTTGACACCCTTAACCTGTTGACACCCTGTGTTGCGGGATTTACTGCAAGGCAATGCAAATGAACATGCAAATTATGTAATTAAATGCAAATGATTAACACCTGTACTTTCCAAGCAAACCTTTGGAAAATTCTTCCAAACGTTCTACATGCCGCATTTAATAAACAATGCTGTGAAACAAAAATGTTTGCCACTTTACTTTTTTTGTTGTTGTTTCTTTTGTCTTTGTTTATTTTGTTTTGGCAAATTTAAATGTTTTAGACAAATTAACTACAAATTTTAAATAATTGTTTGTTTTTAGGTTAAAAAGTAAGCGACCTAGCTAAATTGGAAAAAGTAATCCTTATCCCCTTATTAATAGGGATTGACCATATTTTTACAAAGCTGGGTTTCACTCCCCTTATCACTGCACAAAATTTCAGACATATTTGATAGATAAATATAACCTCTCTGACAGCATGAAGGAGGATCAAATATTTCTAAAAATAAATAACAGATAAAACAAACTCCTTAATAGATCAAATCTGATATATAATTAGCTCATAAAATGTTTCTTTCAGGGTTGCAGTATGTCCCAACTGGAGGGAATATCTATATATTGAAAAAACATAAAAAAAGTCTCAAACCTTCCAAAATTATGTGCATACCCTAATTATGGTAAGGGTGCACTGGAAATATCCAGGCAGTGACATAAGAACCCAAATCTTTATCCCAAGTTTCCCCACTTATGATCAGTGTTCATGATTCAACATGAAGACAGATGCTGGGCAAAAATTACATCCATTGCAGAGTTCCAAGAAGAAGAAAAAAACAACCCAAAGACTTCTTGGCAAAAATAATCTTTATGACTCTTGAGACTATTAAAACATATTTCTATTCCGTGACAAAGATATGTTTTTTTTTTTCAAAGATTGGGTTCTTTTGCATTTTATCAGCATAAAATAGAAATAATATCATGCCGACATTTAAAATAGTGGTGGCAGTGTTATGATTTAGGTCTTTTCGGCTTTAGGACACAAATGACTCATCATTGATGGAACTATCTCTGAAGCGGAAAATTATAAAGTAGCACGTCCAGCAATCAGTTAAGTGTACTTAAGTTACACCACAGTGCAATTACCTGAAGCACACCACCAAGACTACTTTTGACGGCTCCCCCAGGGGCTTAATTAAAGTTAGGATTTAAACCTCAAGATTTTTTTTGTGTGTAGTTTCTAGCAACAGGGTAGAGACTGTTAAACCAAAGGAGCTTGAGTCCTGACAGGGTGTCGATGAATGAGGGCATGTTTGGGTGGATTGTGCATCATCGCTAATTTTACAGCCAGGAACTTGGTGATCTGTGTGCGGTGCTTCAAAGCAGACTGGATGCCTGTCCAAAGTACCTTGTGACACCTCACCGCTTGCTGTATTCTTAATCTGGGTCTCATTCAGAATGTTTCCTACCAGCAACAATTTCGAGGAAGTAAATACATTTATTAAAGAGTTAGTTCTTCAAATCTATTTTAAATTAAAATGTGTAGATGAAAGTGTGGTCCTTGTGTAACTTTCAGTTTGATATAAAAACAATTATTTGTCTCGTTTGGGGTGGGGATGTGTGGTTACAGCTTTATAAGCAGCACAGTGGATGGAAAGTAACACAGATCTGCATAACAAAGAGCTAATAGTGGCAAATTGTCCTTCCTATACAATGATTAGTATTATTTGAATTTAATGTATATTTCAAGCAATTTACAGTAATGGTTGAAGGGTTAGACAGACCCTTCAAGACAGATGATGAACCACAGTGGCCAATAATTAATAATAATTTACTCTCTTATCACAAGTATTAACTTTACAAGGCCACAAAACCAGGTAATTTTGCAAGTTTTTCATCTAAAAGGGGTGACCGAGTTATAAGCAAAGCCCCCCCCAAACAGTATTTTTGGTTTTCCACACCCTCTGAACAGCTCTTTACTGCCAAAAAGTGATGTGATGTGCCTTTTTTTTTAAAGAAAATTTTTATCAATTTAAACTCTTTTGACTGATAGAAATCGAAAAATGGTTTCAAGTACAACATGCTCTAGAGATCGATCATTTAGGCAATCAGTATTGTCTTGTAGCTGATTATTCATCTCTTGCAGCTGATTGTTCATCATTTAATGTTCTGCTCTTGCCGGTTGGTCTTGTATTTGCTGTAATAGTTACTTTTATCAGGGCTGATGGGACTAATTATAAGGAATGAAGATGCATTTTGTGGTAGTAGACCCTAAACTGTTGGGAAAAGTGCTTTTCTTTCCCAACCACAAAATGCACAAAGATTGGTTTAGATGCGGTGTTGTAACAGGATTACGTTGATATAAGATCTTCTATTCCTGTTCTTGTTTTTTCAAAACACACAATTTGTAGATCTAAGCTAACATTAGCACATTATCTTTACAGAAAGAAGTTAAATTGCGGTTAATAACTTGCTCAGTTCATGAAGTTAGATTTAATCCTTAAGCTCTAAAGTTATTTTTGCAGCTAAAAGCTAGAAGGGTTTTTAATTTGACAGAACAGAACTACATTATTCATTGATACCACTGTATCAGGGTCTATAATTACGATGCACCAGCAGGAAGTAGAAGCTAAATAGAAATATATGGCCATGCTTTAGCAGTAATAGATGCTTTTACAAAATCAGAAAAATAATACTATACAGTTTCAGGATTCTGTGTGTGTGTGTGTGTGTGTGTGTGTGTGTGTGTGTGTGTGTGTGTGTGTGTGTGTGTGTGTGTGTGTGTGTGCGTGCGTGCGTGTGCGTGTTTTGTTCTTAGGCCTCTGCAGCTTCTGACCCCAGAGCTGCTAGCTTCCTTGGAGGGTAGACTCCTGCAGGTGTGAAGTAGTGAATAAGTTACCAGCTGTACCCATGTGACTTTCCTCTTGACTTTAACACTCTTAGAACTATTTTTACCATACATATTACATATATTCCTGTTCATTAACATGTAAACAGTTTCATTATTTCTGTTTTGAAATAACAGCCATTTATATAACGTCAACTGTAGTGGACAGCAGGACTATTTTCATGTATTTAATGACTGCAAATTTACACCTTTGCTACTTGGGCCTCCAGTATCGAGACGATCCTAAAATTTGTGAATTCTGGACTCCAGTCCAATACTTTGACAGTACATTTAGGATTAGATCTTTTAGGATATGGCCGCTTTTACCAGTAAACCAGCTGCAACATACTGGAGTGTCACTAAATACCACTGGCCAAGAAATGAAGGTTTTCTTAGGCATTTCAGTTAACATGGCCTGCCTTGGCTATCCCAGAGTTAAAATGTTTTTGTCTAAAAAAAAACAACCCAAAATGCTTGGTATTGGCAGAACAATGAGAAAGTATAGGTTTTAAAAGCTGAGAAGCACCCTCAATATTTCCAGTGACCTGGATGCAACTGAGGTAAAAAAGTCAGACATTGTTTTGGAGAGAAAGACTACTGCTTCACCGTGTACGGCAAGGTTTTCCAAGCCTTCCACGATGTGGCAAGGTCTGTGTTGATGAATGAATCATCCCATTCACAGCCCACTGCCCAGTCAGACATTATGTGCCAGGAAAGCCAAACCCTACCAGCCTGAAGGTTTTAATGCTTGCCTCTCCAAACGGTCTGGTCCTGGATTTTGAGGTCTATCAGGGCAAGAGCACATTCAGGGGCCAAAGACTGGGAGTTGGAGTTCGGAGCTGCAACGGTCATTATCATGTTACGATTTAGACTTCGGACCAACATAAACAGAGAACTCTCAAGAGACATTTACAATGATTTATTTTGGTAGATAATTAGGGAAAGAGATCCAGGTAGATCGGCAGCGGGCAACAGCAGTGAATGGCGTGGAACGGGAAACAGCTGGACAACAGAGAACATTCGGGGAACTGTGAGCGTCAGCGACGTGGCAGACCGGGAGCTTCTGAGGGGTGAGGACAAGTGAGGTGAGTAAGAGTGAGTGCGAGGGAAAATAAGTGAAGGGAACGATCTTACTTGAGATGGTGAGTTGATTCGCCAGGGAGGTGTGAATGGTGAGTCTTTCCAGAGGGGATGATGAGTAATGTTCCAGAGGAGGTCAGAGCAGTACTGGTTGATGCTGAAGCGGACAGATCGAGCTAGTCAAGAGGAGTGGGAACCAGATGGTGAGTCTGCCCCTTTTTTTTCAAATTTTCTGAATTCTGTTCTGTTTTTATATGAATATCGTCCTGTTGTCCTCTAAACTGGACATGCTATAAATTTTAAATAAAAATATTTTTTGAGAAAACTAAAATTGTAATATGTTTTTTAGGCCTAAATATACAGGAAATCAAACAAAAATAAAAAGTGGAGGACATTTTTTTCTTTTGGCTCCCAGGAAGATATTTGCAAAAGTATCAGGAATTTAACAAAAACTACATGTTTGAATATTAGAATTTGAATATTCATAAAAAGTTTACTTAGTCAAACACATTATATAGATTAATCACACTCAAATATTTTCTACTTGTTTTTATTTTCAAGTGTTCTCCAATAACAGCTAGTAAAAAACACTGCACATCAGTTTAAAACTAAAAAGAAAAAAATATGCAATGTGTTCTTAAGGTATCCACCATCTGTTACATTAAAAAATTAAATAAAAATATCAAATGCCCACACTAATACATAGATAGAATTTATTGTCTTGTTAATCTAATAAATTCAAAAATAGATCTATAAATGTTCTCATAAATAATTGTAAATCTCATTCTTTCACAAGGAAAACATATATAAAGCAGAATATATTTAAAAGTTATTTTTAAAACAAATAAGCAATGGCGACAAACTGTAATACACTAACTACCCCTGCTTATTTACGTCAACGGATTTCACATTCTCATAGTTTAGTCGTGCTCTTGTTAAATTTCATAACAGATTGCTCTTAGTCACAATGATGCAAGCTTTCTGCTGATGTGGTCACTCTTTGTTTTTGTGCTGATCTTGAGTACAGACACATACATGCATGCACAAACAAGGTTGAGAAGTCATTTTCTGTTGCAGGAGATTTTTGCAATCCTTGCATATTATTCTGCTTGGTACACGTTTTGATAAATAACGGTGTACAATAATTATATTTTGATAAAAAAATTGCACATCAACTTATGAAAAATAAAAAGTATCCATAACCAAAGTTAAGTAATTAGGTAAGTGATATAGCATGTTTTGCCACCAGCTTCTCCAAGATCACTTAATTACAAATTCTTTTTAGGTTTTTGACTATAAAGCTTGCTTTTTATGAGTCCATCTATTAAATTTTTCATTTTTATCTTATAATAGCAGACAATCTTCAACTCGCTCAAAATCCCAGTTGGTAAAGCCAAAGGCAAATCAGAAACCCAGAAATAAAGATTTGGTCTGAAATCAATCTCGAGAGATCACCAGCTCATGACTGTGGTACAGAAGCCTTTAAAAGCCTCCCATTCATACATTTTGTTATTTTATGAAAAAGACAAAGAGACCATTAAGACACCTCGTTAAAAACATCAAATTAATTTCTGTTAATTAAATTGTGAATGCCAATAAAAGACAGCTTTTAATCACAACAATACAACCATGGCTCATATTAATGATTGACAATTATGAAGGAAATAAGCTAAAAAGTCCTACATAATGTATATTATTTTTTGCATCTACTGCAAGTAGGTTCAGTTTATAAGTTCAGTTTATAAGTTGAAACTTTACAATTCACAGAAGGAACAGCACTTCATAAAATGTACGAGAGACACCAGAGATTTAATTTACCAGTGATTTGGCATCACAGTCACAGCTGTAGACCCTACTTTGTCAGTGTTTCTGAAAAACATGCATCAGTTTTTGTTCCACTTCAGTCGTCAGAGTTATTTGTATTAAAAAAAAAAAAGTACATGACATCGACTCTGAAGGACTGGAATTTTTCGTTATTACTTTAACATTTACATTTATGCATTTAGCAGTCGCTTTCATCCAAAGCGACTTACAAAAAGAGGGTTTGACATTGAACTACGACGCGATTTACCTACAATATTCTAGGAGAGGATTTAACATTAATGATGACACTCATTTACAGCATTTAGGTAAACACAGAAGGCCCAATTACCATAAACTGAGTGCTAAGTAATATCAGGGGGGGTAATAGGTGCTTTTAGATCTTTCAGGGCAATAGATACTCTCTGAAGAGCTGGGTCTTCAAGAATTTCTTGAAGGTGGAAAGAGAATCTGATGCTCTGAAAGTGCACTTAAGGTCGTTCCACCAGCGAGGAACCCTTTTATTTGCAGACTCTTTTACGGTGGCCCTGAAGTGCAAAACGCAACAACATTAACAAAAAACACAACAACATTGACAAACCAGAAGAGGTAGGTCCCTGTGGGGGAAACCTGAGAAATCGCTGATTGGATGGAACCACCTATGGCCTTTGACCCAGAAGTTATGGATTTAGCTATTTCAATGTTAGCATATGCAGGAAGACAGTCACAGAGCAATGGATTGGCTAAATTGGATATTGGATATTCAAGCTTCGGGATTTTAACCCCAGGGCTGATCCGATTTAGTGACTAAGATTGTGTCTGCTTCCACCTCCAAAACATGGCTGTTGATTTAGGGACCATGGATATATTTTCAAACCGAAAACTCTGGACAAACAATAGTTCATAGCTTCTTGTTCTGGAACACAATGAAAAAAACTATACTGTGGAATTATTGTAAAGCATGACAAAAAGGAGAATCATCACAGAAGATGAGAACAATTAATTTTTTTAAATACATTTTCACTGTAAATATTTTGCGTATTTCTTCAATAGCTCCCAGGTCATGTGAACAGCTTAATAAAACAGATGAGGTACACTACTTTTTAATCTATTTTAACCTAATTTAGAGTGAGTGGGTCACACGACATATAACTGTTTGTATGTATATATATATGTATATATATATATATATATATATATATATATATATATATATATATATATATATATATATATATATATATATATATATATATATATATATA
>JAVLVB010000433.1:3444149-3505014 GCA_032876305.1 Orestias chungarensis | reverse complement strand
TGTGTTATTCTGTGTCCATATTGTAGATTTTGTGTAGCTCAAATCCTATTTCTCGCATAGTTATTATATTCTTATATTTTATTACATTATTTAAAATTGCTATCAGGGTGTAAACTGGACCGGGGGATTAGAATTTTCGTCCCACCTCATGTACCACATGTGATGTGATGACAAATAAAGATTCCTTGATTCCTTGATATATATATTTATGTATATATATATATTTGTGTATATATATATATATATGTGTGTATTAACTTTAATCAAATTTAGCCATAAAGTGGACCCCAGGTATTCATAGGGGTTAAGGACCACAGGCTCCGCAGATTTTAAATTCCACCGTGAATACTTAAAATTCCTCTAAGAATGCTAATAATTGTCAATTTGTTTTAATTCAAACACCAAACATACCTCAAGATGCAATAATATACGCAATGGAAACAATCTTTTCACTACCGTAGACACTTATATCTTCCTTATCTCCTCCCTTAGGGATACAGCCAATCACCACCAAGAACAATAACGGCTGTTCCTAAATTAACTCCTTTGCAAAAAGGAGTCAATAATGTGTCAAGAAACATTGTGCCTATCTCTATAACCTTTGAAACGCATTTCCTTTTGTGTATTGTAAAAATCAAGAAGAAAAAATAGCTACTTCTTTACAAATAATTTGGAGTTCTAAACAATGGTTGAACAAAAAGCAGCAGTAGTCCATTTAGCGTGTTTGCTTTTATTAATACGCAGAACATATGCAAATCATTAGGAAGGTCAAAATTCTCCAAATGTAATGACCTGCCACCCTTAATGGTTTTTATTAAACCTAAAGTAGATTGTTAGTGCCGTCTGGAAAGGTAGGTGCACATTGACTTGCAAAAATGTACACGGTCCCTGTGGTGAGAGGCCATAGGATACATTGACTGAAGACGATGCTTGTTTAAATATTTAAAACATTTAACAATTTTTAATGAAAATTAGAAAAGATGAGACATATCCTCGATCAATGCCAACTTTGAGCTGCAGGAGTACCTAATAATTTCAGCATGTTTCAAACGTGTCCCCTAAACCATAGCTAAGTGACCAAACACGTTTGTTGTGTTTATCACCTTTTTAAACCATTATGTTTTCTGTGTTTTCTCTTGTAGTAAAGCAGTTTGTTGTATTCATCTCTGCCTCTTTTGCCAAGACGTCTATGCATATCTTCAGAGAAAAATTATTTCTGCTTTATTGTAATGAGGTGCTTGACTCATAGATCAGTATAGAGACCGTCATTCATAGCTCACTGGAATGGAACAGCATGGTGCCACATGTAGAATTGGTTTCTGAACAAAATCTGTGGCAACCAGCTGAGACTGATCAGATGAACGTTGCCTCGGCTGTCTCTCTCAGATAGTTTCACTCATGAGGGTTGGCTTTTTAATCATCAGGCTTGTCTTTACACTTGACCCTGTTAATACAATTTCCTTTTGAATCAACACCCACAAAGAAAGAGCTTTTAACCGTGACTATGTTAATGAGACACAATGCTTCAGACACCAAAGTGTCTCCTTTGGGTGAACTGGTTTTGCATTTAACTGAGATTGTCTTTGTTTTCTGAAATATAATGTGAGCTGGATTTAAGCATGATGAAATAAAAAGCCAACAGATGACCGTTCAAATGACAACCAGCAGGTTTAAAAAGACAGATTGCATAAAGACGCTGATGTAATCCTAATGTCTGGATTGTTTAATTCTTCTTTCTTTGTTTTGTGAAAAAAGGTTTGATACTTATGAAAGTTTATCCTGAGGACTGGAAAAACTAAAGTTTGAATTTTTGAAGGTTCCAAAAACTTTTTTTGTTTATTCAAATATTCTAAACATTCCATCCCTAATAAAAGTTTGTTTTCTTTATTTCCCTTAATGCCATGAAAATATGTTGTATTAGGTTAGTAAAATAGTTTACAGTTAACTCACTGACATACTGTTTCTACAAGGGTTGTCAAAGTATAAAAAATTCAAATTGGATAACAATACTAAGACAAGTACTTACCGGTGCAAAATGTTTCTAAGGCTTAAGTTTCTTTTTAGAGAAGGCAAAAAAAAAGAATGATTACAATGTGATGTGAACTGTGAACTTCTTTAATTAAGGAAAAACATAAAACCAGAGGGGAATTCAATACCATTAATTAAAACTAAGATTACAGCATATATTTAAAATAGTAAATATCAATGTCTAAACAGAAAACAAGTATCCAAAACAAGTAAGGAATGTTCTAAGATGTAAACTCAATCTCAAGAACAAGGTTCAGGTTATTGAGAGCTGTGCCTTACCAGTAATTAATAGGGATGCACGGATACCGACACTGGTATCGGGTATCGTTCTGATTCCGGGCATAAGTACTCTACTCGTACTCATAAAATTACGATAGTCGATACCACCCGCGGTAGGTATCGACTATTGGTTCTGGTGGGCTACTATTGGTTCTGGGTGGGCCTTATGGAGTGATCTCTGTGCCACCAGGTCCACGGGCACAGAGCCACCTGAAGGAGCGTCAACTGCAAGCGTTTGTGCACGAATAGCAGGTAAGCGCGCCCGCTCAAAGGTGCCTGGACTCCATCAAACTGCCCGCTCACGCTCCGCGTCCGCAACTCTACATTATATGCAAATGAGCCGGGCTCCCAACTAATCAAAGACTGGCCTTTTTCATCAAATTAAATAATTCCTTCCACATACACAAAGTTGATTTATATTCTCAGACTCACTAACATTTCAGCAGAGCCGTGAGCACAGACACAGAGCCGAACGCGAGCAGTTTATCAGAGTTGACCGCGCGGCTGAGGAACCCATGAGCGAGCGTGCCTGAGATTCAAACACACGCCCACAACCATTGCTCCCCCAGACAGCTCCGCACATGCAAACCTGGCGGCACAAAAACCACGCCACACTGAGTTTCTGGCCTCAGTCCCGCAAAAAAGCATTTCAGTATTTGACAATTTTGTTAGATTTGTATTGGTACTGTACGTTTGCACATAATAGGGAATGTTGTTCAAATAACAATATCTGTGGAAATTTTTTTTTTCCAAATTAACTATATGTGTAATGGCGTAAGTACTCGGTATCGATGAGTACTCAAATGCAAGTACTCGTACATTACTCATTTTGGAAAAAAATGGTATCGCTGCATCCCTAGTAATCAACTTGTTAACAGGATAATACTTTGGAACAAAGGAGGAAATTCAGAACACTGATGTCAAAACGCAAAGCTATTCGCCATTTATGGTGGATTCCATCTAGATATAGTAACCACGGGCTATATCTGAAGTGCCTGATATAACCAAATAGAACCAATTGCTAGATAGGACCACATTGGGCACCAGAGCAATAAAAGCCCAAATCTGCCACATCAGGCAACATCCCATGCTTGGATGTGAAAACGTTTTATGCCGCTGAGTTTCTTTAGGTGTCAAACGCGTAAGTAGCTCCCAATACTCCAGCTATTACTTAGTTTTTTTTTTTATTTGTGTTTTCTTAGTTTTTTCAGACCAGCTTTTTTTCCCCCTTCGGCTCCACATTGCAAGGTTTTCCATATGCAAGACAACACATGTGTTTAGGTCTTGATGTTTTACCAGATCAATAGGTAGGATGTTTGTGTTATGGTCATTTTTAAGATCTACATAATCATGGAAACACTGTTATCTTAACAATTAAGCAATTGACAGTCATTGACAGCTTCTACAGGAACAGTAGACCAGAAACCTTCATTGGTAAAAAATATCACTCTTCCCAGAATTGTTTTTTTAAGCACAGAAATGGCACATTTGAGATAAAGGAAAACCTGTAGTAAGAAAAGGAAAGTCCATTCAAGAGTTTGACAGAGAGTTTCCAAGCATGATTGTGGTCAGAGCAGCAAGGATATCTATGCATGTATTTCGTGGGCATATCCAAGACACAGGCTGTTACTCTTGTTTCCCTATTTCTAAGCTTGAAATAATCTCAGAACCTACTCATCTATGAAAGTCTGCTTTTTTTGCATTTTTATGTTATCTTAAAATCAATGCTCCAGTAAAAGCATTTTGAACTTTTTGCATGACTGCCTCTTTTGGTAAAAACATATGAAAGCTATTCAAGGATTCAAGGATTCAAGGAGACTTTATTGAGGTGGAACGAAATTACATACTCACAGTACAGTTCCACCCAAGAGCTAATATTAAAATAGATAAAATGAGTTAAAAAAATTAAAATAAATAAAATAGTAGTAAAGTAAAATTAAATAAATAAAATAGGAATATACGGTATTAAAGTGTCTCAGTGCGGGTGTAGTAAGGTGTTCATTAAGTATTGTCCGTGCAGTGGTTTGTTCAGGAGGAGTTCAAGAGTCTCACAGCTTCAGGAATGAAGCTGTTTCTCAGACGAGTTGTTCTACACTTGATGCTCCGCAGCCTCCTGCGTGAGGGGAGCGGAACAAAAAGTAAGTGTGTTGGGTGGGTGGGAAACTTCCTCATGCAGGTGGGCCTTTTCCTGCATCTGGAGGTGTAGATGTCTGTGGTGCTCGGGAGGCTGACTCCAACAATCCTCTGTGCGATCTTCACAACCCTCTGCAGAGCTTTCCTGTCTGCAGCAGAGCAGCTTCCATGCCAAACGTTGATGCTGGAGCACAAGACGCTCTCCACCACACATCTGTAGAAGGAGGTGAGAACTGAGCTCCCGAGTCCAGCTCGACTGAGCCTCCTTAGGAAGTAGAGCCTCTGGTGCGCCTTCCTGACCAGAATAGAAGTGTTGTTGCTCCAGGTGAGGTTGTTACTCAGGTGTACACCCAAGTACCTGTAGCTGTTGACCACTTCCACCGCAGATCCTCCCATGTGCAGGGGGAGGTGGGCATGCTTGCCCCTTCTGAAGTCCACAATCATTTCCTTGGTTTTCTTTACATTACTGCAGAGATTGTTCTCTCTGCACCAACCCTCCAGGTGTTCCACTTCCTGCCTGTAGCTGGACTCATCACGGTTTGTGATGCATCCAACCACTGCTGTGTCGTCTGCAAACTTCACAATATGACAGCCTGGATGGATAGGCGAGCAGTCATATGTTAGCAGTGTGAATAGGAGCGGGCTCAGCACACAGCCCTGAGGGGAGCCAGTGCTGAGGGTGATGTTGGGGGAGGAGATGTTGTGAATCCTCACAGACTGCGGCCTGTTGGTCAGGAAGTCCAGGACCCAGTTGCAGATGGAAGAGCTCAGTCCAAGTGAGGAGAGTTTTTTAATCAGAGTCTGAGGAATCATGGTGTTGAAGGCAGATGTGAAGTCCACAAACAGCATACGGACATAGGAATCCTTCTGCTCCAGGTGGGTGAGGGTAGTGTGGACCACGGAGGAAGTGGCGTCCTCTGTGGATCGATTTTTCCTATATGCATACTGATGTGGATCCACAGTGACATTGATAGTGGCTTTGATGTGGGTCTGAACCAGTCTGTCGAGGCACTTTGTGACTATCGGTGTGAGTGCTACTGGCCGATAGTCATTCAGACCTGTCGCTGCGGAGCTCTTGGGGACCGGGATGATGGTGGCGGTCTTCATGCAGGTGGGGACAGCTGCCTGGATGAGGGAGGCGTTGAAGATGTCCGCCAGCACGTCTGAGAGCTGCTCCGCGCACTCTCTCAGCACCCGTCCGGGGATGTTGTCTGGGCCAGCAGCTTTCCGGGGGTTAATCCTCCTCAGCGTTCTCCTTACTTCTAATGGAGTCACCCTGATGGGCTCTTCTCCTGGTGAATTGTTATTCTGGTGCTGGGGAGGGTGTCTAGGAGGGACTTAATAGTTAGTTGGAGTACAAAGCATTACAAACTTCCGAGGCCACATTTGTTCATGTTCTTGTCATGTGCAAGACATATTGTTACATTTAAAACATTGTGCTACAAACCTTTTTGAAACACATAACCTGTTTCTTCTTTATGGAGAACTGATGTTTATATTTCCTTAGTAATTCAAACTTACAGCCCCCACAAATAGACCACACTAAACTCTGACTCACACTAAGCCAACCCACAATCTGACTTGTTCAAAAGACGTAGGTAAGTGTAGAGTGGGCCCACAGCAGGGAAAAGGATCATTCTGTGTAAAAACTCTGTGTAGTAGTAAAGAAACTACTATTTGGCAGTGACCTAAGTTACTTTCTGGTATTTACCTCATTGCCAATCAAACAGTTCAATTGTTAAACCCATCTAGATAATTTACACTCTGTCCAAGTTTGTCTTAAAACAATATGGATGTGTTACAAAACTTTGTCCCAGTGAATAGAAATGTTGAAAATTTTCTTTTGTAAATATATTTGTAATCGGGCTATTAATCTGAAATAATACTAGATAACAACATCAATCAAAATATTGAATGTACACAAATAAATCTAAATAGTTTCTTCCATAAGTAAGGCTTATGTGTTACTGACATAATGAGCGTGGAACACATGGACAATATGAGGTTCAAAATACATTAATATAAAAACCTGATTTAGTCCTAGTGGAGGTCTACAAAAGAGCTTCCTTTCTCACAAAAAGGATATTGAATGTTTTGATGTTTAAATACAAAAGTTTTTGAAAATGACTGTCATTAGTTACAAATATATTTTAAATGCCTTAATTCTCCAGTAAGCATACGTGAAATTTCAAGGAGAGTTAAAAGTATCATTTTTCTATAAACCAACCACGACCAGGCAGTCTAGGATTCAAAAGAATGAACATAAGTTCTGTCCAAAAGGTCAAGGAACACTTGAACAGAACTCAATAAAAAACATGAATTTTTAGCTTCACATGTTACAGATCAAGACAGATCATCATCAACTCTGTACACTAACACTCTAATGTAGTTCTGGAACTGTATTTTAAGAGAAATTACTTGAGTATAAAAAAAATGCAAACTGGTTCTTTGATTACTAATTGAGCATGACACACATATATTTATTTTTGTTAAAAATATGTACTAAGATTATTTTTTTTTACATCTGGTGTATTCATAGTTTCTTCATTTTACAGAAAATATCTGCAAAATACATGCAAAAACAGTTCAGTCAGCACTTTGGCGCTTTCACAAATACATACACAAATATGCAGCACAGTACATGCCTTGTTTGGAGGGGAATATTTTTGAATGTTACCACCCCACAGATATACTTTGCAGGGCAGTTATTACCACAGTCAAAGTTAGTCATTCAAAAAGATGACAAAGTTCACAGCAGTGATTTACGGGTCTGTGAGTGCAAGCTCAACGTGAAGGAGTTGAAAGTATATTTAGAGGTGTGAAAAAAAATGCTTGAATAAGCTCCTTGTGGATGAATGATGTGTACATGTTGACTTTACTGAGGGGTTTATACCTATAGGGGTATGAATATGGTTGGTTTACCTTAAAGGAGTTATCGCTTGTCACTGTGTATGAACCTCTTAGGTTGTGACGTGCTCCCGACAGTTCTCTCAACATACAGAAGGCTTTGACTGTGGTTGTAGTAAAATTCAAAAATCCTTAATTGTAAAGGCAGTTGTGGTGGTAGTCGAATAGATTTGCCCGGTGCTGCTTGCTCTGCTACACAATGTTAGCTCAATAGCCATAACAGGACAGGTACAGGCCAATAAACAAAACAATACGTCATCCCTAGAAAATAAAATAATGTCAATTCATTCGCTGATCAGAAAGTCAATCACACTGAGAATTAAATGTAAGGTAAATTTTTGGAAACTGTGCTTATTTTCTTCAGTTCTCCCATCCTTCCAGATGCTACACTAACTATGCTAGGTCTTTATCCTCAATGGCCTAAAAGTTGTCCTGCATATATTTATATAAGGTTGATGTTAAAGCCAAAGTCCATGCTTTTCTCGGTTTCATTTAGTTTCACAATTCTCCAAAGACTGCTGCTGATGCGTTGCTTGAACACTTTTTCTTCCACTCAACTTTCCCCTGACATGCTTGAAGTTCTTTTAAAATGATTTTTAATGGTTTATCCTCTTTGTGGAAGGCACAAATTACTGGTCCATAACTATGACCTTGGGTGTTTTTTTCCATGATTGTGTGCCAAAAAAGGGTGTTGAAATTTTTATTTGTAATATTTCATGTGTACAATTCTCGATTCAGAAACTGGATTTGGAGACTAACAGAACTTTTTTTTCAAAAATGAAGGAATGGATTTCAAACTATGGGAACAAAAAAAGTATTTTTGTTTACTATAGAAAAACAACCCAACAGTAACCCTGTTGAAGTTAATTCAATTGGGATGTCTACACACTTTCTACTTAGTTTGGTAAAAAAAAAGGGCTACAAATTTCCCATCATTAATAGAGGAGAATAAAAATACTCCTAGTAGTTTTTTGAAATTTTCCAAGCTTAATCATAGCCATGGTCTTGTTGAACCATCCATTTCTCAACTTTGACCCATAATGACTTTTCGCAATTGTTCATAAATAAATTTGATACAAAAAATATAATTGTTTGCAGCCACCCTCCTGAACGTTGCTTACTGCCAGTTAAAGCGATACAGACCACCTCTGGGAATAAAAGAAGTGACACTCAACAAGCTGTAGGTCAACGTTTAATCGCAAAAGACATGAAAATATTTTATGAAGGTTAAAAAGTTACTTAGTGTTGCTTTAAAGAGGTTGTTGGTTGCTGGGTAACCAAAAGTGGAGATCGCAAAGGCCAAATATGATTGTGTGTCATTTAAAGGATCTAGTCTAACACATTTACATTTGGATTGGATTTTTGTCTTGGCAATCTTTTCAAATATGTTGAATAAAACATCATTGCTAATTTTTAGCTTTTTTGATATCCGATCTATAAAACAGAAACAGACCCAGGGGTTAAAAATGTTTACATTTTTAGTTCTGTTGTGTTACATGAAATAAGAAACTTATAGTGCTTAGATGTTTAGAGGGAGTAGAAACAGTCAAAAGTTACAAAACCTGTTTGGATATTATACCTGTACTCAGAGTTGTGTGTAGGTGAACAAATGACTAACTACAGCCCTCAAAGTACCTTAAGCACGACAGCAAAAAAGACTGCTGTACTCAACTACTTGGCAACATTCCAATGCATCAGTCTTCAAATGTCTGACCCTCCTCTTATATTTCCGATTCTCCTCAGCAGTCACTTTTAAGGTTGAGGTTTAACCATTTTATTGCAAAAGAAAAATGTTTAAATATGCCAAACACACCCAGGAATGATGCTGTAGGTGTATGTATGAGTCTTCATATCTGCATAGGCCTGGAGGCAGAATAAGTGATCCTCATCTGACTGTAAAAAAAAGAGAAAGAAGGGAATAAAAATATTTACAGTTTAAGTGGTGACCTTTTCAATGTATTCCCTGGATTCCAATGAGACAGTAGTCTCATCGAGCCCCCACAGGCATGACTAAGATCAGCTTAGTCAGTACATAAAGCTTTTAATAATATTATATAATAATATAACCCAAACAAACCACATAAACATACATAACATATGCTTTCCCGTATGAAATACAGTCAACCACAGAGTGTTATCCACAGACAAACATGGAACAGTCATTTATTTTAGTCCCAATGAAAAACCTATAAATGAGATATCAAGTTAAAACTTCATTACCTTTTTGTGGATTACATCCACACTGTATCCTACAGAGCGATGTCAACTCCTTCGTTATTGGACTTGCATTTCTTTGTCCTTCTCTTGTAAGCCTTGTGATAGTGTTACTCAAATTTCATGACATTTTCCGTCGGCTGTGAACTATATCTTACCTATTTTAAACTGCAGGAAGGGAAACAAACTCAAACTAGATATTGCCATTATCCAAAATCCATTTCCTATTTGATGTCAAATTTTTTATTACTTTATAATATTTTTAAGTACTGAAAGTTTCTCTGTGAGATATATGAGTGTAGATATTGCAAACCTTTCTCGAGTGGTTACCTCATTGCTCTTCGTGTGTGGCATTTACTGCTCCTACACTCTGCCAGCTTCCCTTTCGAGATTATCATAAACATTTCCTGACAGAGTGGAGGTAAACACTCCCACCTTAACTCAGGAGGAGAGGTGTATGTGAGGATTTGATCAGTGTGGCAACAATGGATTAAGTCTTAGTTGGGGTAATAAATCTTCATTAAAGTCATTGTCCTGAAGAGGTTCCTGAGAGCTAGTGTAGAGCGGGAAAAAAAGGGAGGAGAGTTGTAAGGAGGACAGCTGTGTCTCTCTTCATGGATCATGTGAAAGAGCAGCTGGTGTATCACTATGTTCCTGCCCCCCCTCCCTTCCACCCTCTATTGCTAGTCCAAATTACCCAACATCTTCATTCATGTTTCATTACAGCTGAGTTAGCCACTTTAAAACAACTGCCAAATTAAGCTATCTCCATGTAAGCAGATTTCATGGGTTGCATTTGCACTCTTGAGTCACAAGTTTGAAAACATTGCAAAGACTGACATCTAATATGCTATAAAGAGAGCATGTTTTTAATTTTAACCCCACTCTTTATTTGTACTTGCGTAAGTTCCAATAAATGCAGTGTTAAGACTGTTTTACTTTTTTCCATGATTTTCTAAACATTTCTTTTCTTTTTTTTTTATTTAGAATCAACCTAAATTAGACAAGTGATTATTTTTACCATATCATAATTTTTTGCCATGTTTCCTAACTTTAAGCTTATAAACTTGGATTCATAAGAACAGTATGTGATACGTAACTCTAAAATCATTAAGAGTGCAGCATAACGAAGTCCACACACTATATGAAGGTGCGTTATTAATAGGCAGCTATTTTTCCTAAAGCAAAATTTGCCATAGAAGACATTTAAAAAAGAAATTACAAATGAGGAAAACGTGTTTCAGATGGATGTTGCACAATTGGGGGGTTATCACATAACCATGACATATTTCTTTGCAAATTGTCATCAGGATTCCAAGAATGTGTAGAGAACAGAATACACAATTAAGTGTCAAGGATTTAAGAAGTATCAAGTATGAAGCTACTAGAAAACCATTGTCTTCCAGTTCTGTGGAAGAGGATACCTACAACCTACGTGAGGTACATACTGTACAGTATAAGTACAAAATGTTTAGCACTTAGAGACATGGCAGACATAAGAAAGGCTAAAACCAACCACAGCTAAACACCATACACAAGTGGATTCATCTAGACAGATTCTTAATGTTTTTATGAACTGTTCAAAGACAGCGACTCTTGACGAACCAAATGAATCAGACTGTGGCTGGAACATTCAGACCAGAGCTCCAGTTTGATTTAGATGCTAGCAAGCTGGAGTTATGGTAACTAATATTATTTAGGTTGAGCAAGTTGGATTTTCTTAAATTGAAGACGGGCTCAAAACAATCTCCCGAAACTACTGCCAATTTTAGGAAGGCACTTTGTTCAAGGAGAAGATCTGGAAGAAGCATCATATCCTTTTTGAAACACAGAAGGATTTTTATGCAGTATGATCACATGAAACTAAGTACTCCTTTGTGTGGCTAGCGAGTATAGACGTCAAAGATAAAAAAAACTTATGACATGGTCCCCCTTGCTCACCTGATGTGTTGTTTATGTATAATTCTCACCTAAATGCATGAAAGTAAACAATAAGAAGGGAATATGTGTTAATTTAGCATAAAAATTGTTGCAAAAATGCCAATAATTGTGCGCAGATATTCTCCTAGAAATGCAAAAAAACTACCTTTCACTTTCTTAAGCAAACATGTTTGAGATAAAGTATAATTTTTCCCTTAAAATCCACACAAATATTTCACCACTAGAGAACAAGACAACAGCATGTTACTCGGCATCTTTTCACATGAAATCTTGGTTTAGAAACAAAACTGTAATGTAATCTACATGCTTATAAAAAAATCAGAGTTGTACTCATCCCTTTGGAGCTTAGCTAATAACCAGTAGCAGACTTGCAGACATGGATTTTATGTGCCAGAAAGTTATTATATAGTTATTCTATTTAAAGATGTCCTGCGACCTCATCAATTTACAGCTTTTTAAGCATCTTTCTTTAATTATTAATAAAGATAAAATCCATTAAGGTCAAAGATGACTTCTTCAGTTATGGCTTTGCATCCCATGTTTTTCCTGCACTTAAATAGAAATCCCAACCTTCAATTAACTCCATGCATGGCTTCAAAAGTCTTCAGCTTTGTAATTCTGTTGCTGTGCTCCTCACACACCTCAAAGTCATTCTAAACATAAACACGTGTATTCCATCCTGAACCTTCCACTCTGGCACACGGCAGAACCCTACCCCTGCCCCTACCCCTAACCCTTAAACTGTAAGAACGTGATTTGTTGTAGTCATTGGAATGCTTATTCTAATTTATTTGAATGACTTACTGCCATTGGAATATCTGGTCATTGTAATATTTAGGAATGATAGACTTTCTGTGTTCCAAAGATCCACCTAGTATCTACTCCGGAACAAAAGATACAGGCAAGCAAAAATAAAACTCAGTTATAGCTCTTGTGCTGTTTTATTAGCATTTTATAAATTAGACTAACTTAATGAAAGAAAACTTATAGTTTAATTTGAGTTGTGTAACACAGAAAGATAAGAACCCTTTATGAAGATGAAAGGAGATGATGTTACATTGTACTGTTATTATCACAGTTGTTAGGGAGATAATGGACTGAAGATGTTAAATCAATGAGCAGTACACCCACAATGTGGTCGAAGCAAAATACTTTGAAGGTAAAAAAAAAAACCAATTCAGCTTCTCTCTGTCTTTTAGCAAAGTATACCAGGGAACAACTGTATGTTTTTGATATAAGCCTTTTTTTTCATCCATTCAGCTGTGTATTTTCAGTTTGAAGACTCTGTTGTTTTTGCCAGGTCTTACACTCTGAAAGGACTGTTGATGACCATAGGACATCACATTTTCAAGATAAGTGGCATGTCAAAATAATGAATTTTTTCACAACATAATTGCTTTACACTCACCCAAACATTTGTGATATAACCAAAGAAAATATGGTGCAACAAATAAAATTTTTACATCAATCTTAGTTGCTGCTAAATTAGATCATCAATATTTCTAGTGCACTGATTCTCAAAGTTTGAAAAACTGAAAAACTTTTTTTCATGGTTTTGCAAGCAAACTGTTGTATAGTTTTCCAGCATTGCAACCAACAGTTTTTTTCTCAGGTGCTTTGGGAGAAATAGCCATGATAATCTATAACTATATAAACTGCTTTTGTTTTTTGTTTCCTAAAAAGATCCCATACTTACACTGAATTTGTCTGTCGTTTTTATATTTATAAGAACTAGTGAAGGCTTAAGTAAGCTTTTGTTGAAAACACTCCTAACACATTTTTTTTCATTAATTTATCTATTTTATCTAGACAAAGCAAAAAAAAAAAAAAAAAAACAAACATTAGAAACAGGAGATATTCAAATAAATACATCAAAATATCAAGGATATTTGTGGCACCTAATTGGAACACTAATCAGCAAGGCATTGGCATGGCCTGAACAAATAAGGACCTACGGATTTAGATTCATTTCAGGTTATCACACCCAAAACAGTAACTTCAACCCTATTTTGCAAATAAGTGAATTGACCAAAACTTTGTCACACATCTTTTACAAACCTTTGAAATGATCCAAACATTGTACTGCTTAGTACAAACTATGTAAGACTAAGACGTCGAAAGAGTATTGTTTGAATGCCACAGTGTACTTGACTTGGTATAGCTGGCTTTACAACGATAATATTCCCTCTCATACAATTTAAATTATGTTAAACTGGTTTCATGACAATGTGTTTAATCTATACTCCAACATTAGACAAAGTCATTAGATACCAATCCTACAGAGCCCCCTTTTAATGTGATGTAACACAACCTTAACATCATGAAGTCAGGAAGTATGCAGCAATTGTGTGAATGTATCATATCAATAAAGAACAAAATATCAAGGATAAATGTGGCACGTAATTGAACCTATATCACAAAAATATACAGCTTTTAATGCAAATTAGGTCAAACTTTGAATTTAAGGTCAACTGTAAAAAGTGTCCATTTTGAGAAATTTCCATCTAATTTGAAATAATCCTCTTTTAAAAATTAACTTGACTTTAGATAAGTCAGTTTGCAGAAGCAGACATACTGTATGCATACATTTAAATTTGTTATGGTCTCAAGTGAATAAATGTTTAATTTTTGTTTATTTTTAAGTAATTAATTGCATTTTCTTTTTTTGTGTAATGGCCAAATACGGTAGCGACATAGCTTTTACCCCTTTTGCAATATCTTTTTAGTTGACATTTTACATAACAAAATCCAGTAATATTGATTTGTTGTCAGAAATGTGGAAAGGTTTGACATGATATGGATATGGAAGCGGAGCTCAAAGGACATGCTGACTAATCCAAGAAAATATGGTCTAGTTTCCCTTGTTCAGCGCTTTCAGAAAACACAGTAGATGAATTTGAGAGTGCTGTTTATATATTTGTTTTAGATAAAAATATGTGAGTGTTTTTAAGGCCAACAATTTCCACAACATACGTGGGGGACTTTTTTGGTTCACTTGCCACAACTTATGTTACAGGATGCAGACAACAATCATTGGCATTAAATCTATGTAATGTAGAGGTTTACAGATGCATGTCTGTTCCATTGCTCTAACTAAAATAATAATTTAACTGACAGACATATACTGATAGCTTTATGAGAGAATCTAAATGAGATTAGCATAAAAACTGAGCCACAGATAGGGCCACGTTTGGTAAGAAGAGCAAAAACACAAAATTTTAGGAGGCTGAAGCCTCCTAAAATCAGAAAATACTACCCAACACTTCTCTCAGTGGCATCATACGTTTGTCTCTGCAACCGCCACTCATACCTTAGTCAGCTGTAAGGGAATTTTTACTTTAAAATTCTTAGTTTGATGAATAAGAAAGAGGGCAAGTTGTGCCTAGACCAGGAAAGGAGTGACACAGTTATTGCCCAAATCTTGCTGGTGTCAAATCCACAGTTTTTTTTTTTAAATAGCTTGTCAAATGCAGCCTTATTGAATCTCATCTGAAATAAACAAACCTCCAGGAAAGATTCCAGCAGTGAACACAGGGTTAGGGGGGTACTATATGCATATATTCTTTCAAGCAGCTCCGCATTTGGCAATTAGGAAGCAGAGAGCACACATATTGTGATCTATTTTTACTAAAGGTAAAACTCGAACAGTGAGTGAGCAAGAACGAGATCAGAGATGAGCCAGCACAGAGACTGTCCGACTTATGTGGGCGGACGGGGAACTACAAGGTTTATCTTGATGTTTTTGTTTGAGGGCGCTTTTCATGATCTAGGTTCATCCAAAGAGTTTCTCTCAACAAATCCCTTTTTTCTGTGAAAGCACTCCAACACTCGGCCATTCCAATGTTAGTGAATACTTACAAAACACAGTTTATAAAACTGGTGTGCAATTGTTGGAACAGTTCTGAAGGATTCTGAGCAACTAAAAATTCCTTGGAAGGAGAAGCAGTGAGTACAGCACCTGAATATAGACCTCCATGACTTTTAAGCACAATTCATTAGACAAATGAAAATCGGACTGTAATATATTGCAAAACAAAACATCATAAACGTATAGCTCAATGAGTAAACATTGTGGGATGCCAAATTGATGGCTTCACAGAATCTAAACACTGTAATCAAGACAACATGTTGTGTTATAGAGTTTTCTTTCTATAGCAGTTCCATTAGAAAAACCAAACTTTCTCTTGAGATCGGGTCTTTTGCATAATGAACTATAGATCCTATTTACACAAAACAGATAACTGGAATATTTAGCCAACTACAATTGAACTGAACAACATCCTATTTACCCAAATCTGTCTATACATCTTTCCAGAGAACTAGTTGTGAATTCACTTAAGCTAGGTTAAAAAGAAGTTAATTAAGGATTTTTAGTTCACCAACTAAGCATTCCTAAATTCAGACCTTCAACAAAAGCTAGTTTGCACCTACTTATGCCTATTACTCTGAATTTAAATTGTTGCATGAAGGTTATGTTATCAATCTTTAATGTTGAAGCTGATCCGTTTAGTTTTCTCCTTTGCTTACATAAACTGTAATGTACAATATCTTTTTTGTCTTTTAAATGTTTCATGTAGAGTCAAAAATTCTAGATATTACAAGCTTAAGTGGTGTTGAAAAAAAAACAATACTAAAGTCATAGTATCAGTCCTGGTTTCCTTTATTTGTATATTACTTTTCTGTTTAAGAAATCATTAATGTTCTTGCACATTTGCAAATAAAAACATTTGGGGAGGTTGACACATGGTCTACTGCAAACAAAAATTAACTACTAATATAAATAATAATAAAACAAGACTACTCTAAAGAACTGAACAAAACCAAACACAGATCATAATATATATATATATATATATATATATATATATATATATATATATATATGAGTGTGTGTGAAACACAAATGTACTGCAATTTTCACAACGGTTACCTTTAAACTGTTTTAAGACATAAATTAAAAGTTTCATCTGAACGCTTTGACAGCTTCTCCAATTCATTTCTGATTTATCTCCCTCTAATAAAAAATAAAACAGAGAATTTTTTGGTTTTTGTTTAAGATATTACTTTTAAGAAATACAGACATAGACTTGTTTGTTATATAATTTACAAAGGAAAGCAAAAGATTTTTAACTTAGCTAAAATTGAAGGGAGAGGCATATACAGTGGGTACGGAAAGTATTCAGACCCCTTTAAATCATTCACTCTTTGTTTCATTGCAGCCGTTTGGTATAACCCAAAAAGTTTATTTATTTGCTTATTAATGTACACTCAGCACCCCACCTTGACATGAAAAAAACAGAAATGTAAATTTTTTTGCTAATTTATTAAAAAAGAAAAACTAAAATATAACATTGTCATAAGTACTCAGACCCTCTGCTGTGACACTCATATTTAACTCACATGCTGTTCAATTCCTTCTGATCCTCCTTGAGATGGTTCTACTCCCTCATTGGAGTCCAACTGTGTTTAATTAAACTGATTGGACTTGATTTGGAAAGGCACACAACCGGCCTATATAAGACCTCACAGATCACAGTGCATGTCAGAGCAAATGAGAATCATGAGGCCCAAGGAACTGCCAAACGAACTCAGAGACAGAATTGTGGCAAGTCACAGATCTGGCCAAGGTTACAAAGGAGTTTCTGCAGCACTCAAGGTTCCCAAGGGCACAGTGGCCTCCATAATCCTTAAATGGAAGAAGTTTGAGACGACCAGAAGTCTTCCTAGACCTGGCCGTCCAGGCAAACTGAGCAATCGTGGGAGAAGAGCATTGGTGAGAGAGGTAAAGAAGAACCCAAAGATCACTGTGGCTGAGCTCCAGAGATGTAGTAGGGAGATGGGAGAAAGTTCCACAAAGTCAACTATCACTGCAGCCCTCGACCAGTCGGGGCTTTATGGCAGAGTGGCCTGAAGGAAGCCTCTCCTCAGGGGAAGACATTTGAAAGCCTGCATTGTTTGCCAAAAACATATGAAGGAGTCCCAGACTATGATAAATAAGATTCTCTGGTCTGATGAGAAGAAGATTGAACTTTTTGTTGTTGATTCTAAGCGGTATGTGTGGAGAAAAGCAGGCACTGCTCATCAC
The DNA here is from genome assembly GCA_032876305.1 of Orestias chungarensis. Lineage (NCBI taxonomy): Eukaryota > Metazoa > Chordata > Actinopteri > Cyprinodontiformes > Cyprinodontidae > Orestias > Orestias chungarensis. The sequence continues at coordinate 3,487,427 of JAVLVB010000433.1, read as the reverse complement.
CTGCCCAATACAATCCCTACAGTGAAACATGGTGGTGGCAGCATCATGCTATGTTTTTTTTTTTTAGCTGCAGGGACAGGACTGGTTGCAATTGAAGGACAGATGAATGTGGCCAAGTACAGAGATATCCTGGAAGAAAACCTCTTCCAGAGTGCTCTGGACCTCAGACTGAGCCGAAGGTTCACCTTCCAACAAGTTAATGACCCAAAGCACACAGCTAAATTAACAAAGGTATGGCTTCAGAACAACTCTGTGACCATTCTTGACTGGCCCAGCTAGAGCCCTGATCTAAACCAAAATTGAACGGACCTGAAAATGGCTGTCCGCTAACGTTCACCATCCCGCTTGACAGTACTGGAGAGGATCTGCAAGGAAGAACGGCAGAGGATCCCCAATTTCACGTATGAAAAACGTGTTTTATCATTCCCAAGAAGACTCATGGCTGTACTTGCTCAAAAGGGTGCTTCTACTCAGTACTGAGCAAAGGGTCTGAATACCTATGACAATATGATATTTTAGTTTTTCTTTTTTAATAAATTTGAAAAAATATCTACATTTCAGTTTTTTTTCATGTCAAGATGGAGTACTGAGTGAACATTAATGAGAAAATAAATGAACTTTTTTGGTTATACCAAATGGGTGCAATGAAACAAACAGTGAATAATTTAAAGGGGTCTTAATACTTTTCGTACCTACTGTATCATGTATCAGGTCATCTCACAGTAAGGAGCTGTGCTTTTGTGCTTAACATATAAAGGTTGTTTTGCCTCATCTCTGTTGCTCTTCAAATATTGTTAGAAAAAACACAGCAAAAATATTTTGTTTAATGTAAAATAGAGTGCCATATAATTAAGATAAGCTGCTCTCACCTAAATGTGTTATGTAAGAATAAGCACATTTTCGTATTTCAGAAAAAATACAACTTCTAATAAAATACCTTAATTTAAGAACATGTCAATTCTGCACTCAATTTGCAAATAAGTAAATAAAAGATTCATGAGAATGTCATAAAAAGATATAAAAAGGGATTCTGCTGACATTACCAAGCTGTTCACCAACTGCTCCTCCTTGTGTAGAGGAGAAGCGGCTCTATTCTGAGCTGAGCTTCTTGTAAATTAGACCCCAAATTAACTGAATGTTAACATTACTCAAGACCTTTGAATTATTATTACAAAATACATTTAAGAAGCAATTTAACATGATACTGAGGGATAATTTTGGGCTATGTTGTAGTGGAGAATAGATGTTGGGTGGATGTATTTGGCTATAGTATTACATACATTTTGGCTGTCAAATACAAAAACAGGTGATTTTTTTTTAAAGAAAGTTGATTTGGGAAACAGTTAATCTTTGCAGTGTCTGCTTCATGTCACCTATCACTGGACGATAGTGATTGTACAAACTGGACAGGTTGCCAGTCCATCACTGCCAACAAAACTAGTCAACGCATAATGGTTCAATTTATTAAAATGTACATTTCTAGAGTAACTTTCTATGTGGTCAACTGACATTGTACGCCTAAAAACATATTTCTTTCTTGTTTTGTCCACACATGGTCTCTTCTAACTTCATTCTGATATGTAAACATAGCCTGTACCAGGATAAAATGACTAAGCAGGATGGTCAAGAAAACAGGGAGAACCGAGTATAGTTTCACTGAGCACGTGCTACATTATTATACATATTACAAATAAAATACTAAACTCAAATTCTAAGTCAGTATTTTGAGTAGACATTTAGATAGAAGGTTGCTTAATACTTTCATTAAAAGCGTGACTGGCCAGGAATTCTACCTGCATGCTGTTTGCATGTTCTGCCTGTGCATGCATGCATTCGCTCCTGGTAACTCTGCTTCCACCCACATTCCCAAAACATGAGTTTTAGGTCAAATGTTCTCTCAAAATTTTCCTTAGTTGTTAGTTTTGTGTGCATTCTTCTCTGTCTCTATGTTTGTCCTGTCAGGGACAAACTGAGACAGACATCCCACTGGGACCCTGTCAGATTAAGCAGGTTTACCCAATAGATGGGTCAATGTTATGAAAATAACTATTTTATTAACATTTACAGTATGCGATCATCAAAAATTTGTTTTAAATCTTTTTAATTATGGTAAGGTTAGATAACAACTGGTTGAAGTTTTTTTATTCTGTATCCTATTTGCTGCTTAATTCTGGCATTGTCTGCTTTCCATCCTTTCCATTATCCCTCTTCCTCTCCTCTATCTTAAGAGACAAAGCCATCCATTGTTCTGGCATCCAAGCAGTTTTCATTATCACCCTCTCTTACCTAGCTAAAAACCAATGTTAGGGTCATGATGAGGAGAGACAGAGACCGCCAGAACATCCACCATCTCTTGTGTTTTGCTCATAGCCTCATATAACTGATAGCATTCTCCATGCCTCTGATTCACTCCAACTTGTGTTCTTATCCAAATTTATAATACAAAGCAGGGAGTAAGTCCTGTAATGTAACTCAATAAAACAAGTGTTCAAAGCCAAGTAAAAAACATAACTGGCTACGAGAGACTATGTTGACAGGTTTATAAGATAATTATTATTCCACATAGGGTCAGGTTGAGTTGGATTAATTCATTACCCTTATAAAGGAAATTAACGCTTTTTATTTTATTAACCTATCTATCACTAATATCAAAAAATGTTTGCTGAGCTTACAAATTTAATCGTGATACCAAATTAAAATAAAAAAAGGGTTTAAGGTGGAAAATGATATTTTATAGTGATTTAAATACATGCACTCAGTATCATTGGATCTCAATTGCAGACCCAAGGGAAGAGGAAAATTATTCCATTAAAAAAAGAAAGTAAAAATAAACTGCGGATGTGTGTGGGATCATGTGTTTGCACATCCAGGTGTGGTCTAAATCAGTACCTGTGAATACACCATCTGTGTTTCCTGAAATTGCTTTTTCATCCAAGAGGTCAGCAGACTAAAAAAGGATAGGTTGGGGAGAAAGATAAAGAGTAGGAAAGTTCTTTGTATGTGTGTGTGAATGAAAATGAGACATTTCAAACGTTAAAGATGAACAGCAGGAGGGGGACAATCAGAGCTCAAAAGCGACAAAATACAAATTATTTAAATATTCATGTTCTCCTTGATGATTTATTCATGAGTATGTGATTTTCCCTGTTATTTATAAACTGCCGGAGTATCACCATTGTTTACTGAAGTATTGTTCTGGATTCGTAACATGCAACATAAAACATCCAACATGTGTAAGGATGATGCCACAGTAAAGGTAAGCAATGAATGCTTCAGGATTTAATGTTTCTGTAATGGGTTTTCAACCAGCCGCTTCCACACTCCTTATGCCTTCTCACCCACATTTTGACCTCCATCTTCAGCTGACGACTGGCATTGCCCCCATAAATCCCGACATGCTGCTTTAGCTTGGCGTCCACAACCCACACAGAGGATCTGATAGGCATCAAGGAAGTAATCAAAAAGAAGCCGTGTGGTGTTTCCTCCCAACTACAAGAAGTAACACTGAAAGTTAGAAGCAGAAGCAAGGATCTGAGAAATGTACTGTCTGACCCTCCTTCTCCAAGCCCGGAACATGTTTTATTTATCAAAGCAATAGAGGGTATCATCTATAGTTTATCACCGTCCTTGTCTACACGCTTGGGCAAGACATGTGCACTACTCAGCCTGATGTTGTGAAACAATGAAGAGAAAGTAAGAATCCTCTCATAATGTCACCTCTAAGACTGCTTGGTACCTCTGCTCAGCAGAGGGGAGCGAAGCTGATTTGCATTCTCATTTATGAAAAAAGAGAGGGGAGGGATAAAAATTAGAGGAAGTGTTAGGGAATGTATATGCATACCTAAGCAGATGCACTTATGTGATGTCTCTGAATGCTTAATTGGAATAGTGACCTCTGTGAAAACGTAAAACGAAGATGCTGTCTTCAATATGTCAGTCCATAGAGGTGATTGACTTTGTCCACTTCAAGCTCTCTCATTGTTGTATCTTTCCTTTATCTCTCTAACTGCTCATTCTGCTGTGCTATTATAGAATAATACATCCTTTAGCTTATCTCCAGTATATTTCATATCTTCTTCTCGAGCCTTGTGTTTTGAGGGTCAAATGAAGTTCATTACCACAAGCACAGCTCTGTCTTACAGGCTGTGCTTCTTTCTGAAAGCCTTTAAGTAGCTTTGTTTAAAAGAAATGTATGTGGGAATTCCACATTTTTTTTGTCAATTGGAATTGTTTTTGCTGATTATATAAAACCCACTGAAATTGGGATACTATACACATATTTCAACAAACAATATTTGAACCTGGTTATTAGCAACAGATTTCAGAGTTGTTTGATAATGAAACATGCTGTAAAAATGTAAAAAAACTATTTATTACTGAATAATAACCGATATCTAACCCAATTGCAGGTAATGCTACCAAATACTTAGGAAATGTATGTAAACTAATATCAAGGCATTATTATGGCATTATCAAAGAAAATAAAAGATCTAAAACAAAAGTATTTTGGACTTATTTAATTTCATAAAGTGGGGGAACAGGTGTATTTCTATTAATTTCAGATAGTTTATGTATAAAGATGGACCAAAATAGGGAGCTTAGGAAGTTGAGGTTTATTTCTAAATAAGTGCGCTTATAAAGATTTTGGTAGGCTGAGATGATGGCAGGGACAATGAGACAAATAACATGGAAAATTGACAGTGGAACAAGATAAGAAATGGAAACAGCTGACTACACAGGGTAGGCAGATGAGCCTGATTTGATAGGCACCAGCTGTGCTGGGGAGCAGCCAGACAGAAGATGATAGATAAGCAGGTTTTGGTCCCTGGCCTTAACAAACTTACCTCATAGAGACAAGACAGTGGGTTGGCTGCTTGGGAACCTTTCGGTTTTTAAGATGGCGGTGCGCACAGAAGCTGCAGCTCACAGCCCTCTCTATCAGTGCTCTTTTTTATTTTTTGTATTTTTTATTTGTCGGTTTTTATGCAGTAGCATTTGCAAACAAACTCCACACACGTCAGGATCTTTTAGACATTAGCTACCGACACAAGATGGCAATATCGAGTGATATCGAGTGATTAGAGCGTGTGCCCACCAGTTCACCTTCATTGTCACCATGATTTTCAAGCTGTCATCCCCCTGCCTAAAGACAGCCACAATCCTCCCCGTACCGACACCCACCAATTTCCATACCAGGCAAACAGATCCACGGAAGACGCCATTGCAATAGCTCTCCACTCTGTGCTGAGGCACCTGGAGCAGCAGCAGAGCTACACCTGCATGCTTTTTGTGTATTACAGCTTAGTATTTAACACAATCATCAATTATACATACTAATTTCCAAACTGCACACCCTGGGCCTCCCCCCTCTTTTCTGGATAAAGGACTTCCTAAAAAAACATCCCCATACTTTGAGACTTGGGCCCCATCTCTCCTCCACCCACACATTGAACACTGGCTCCCCAGAGGGCTGTGTGCTGAGCCCTCTCCTGTACTGCCTGTATACCCATGACTGCAGCCCGACCCACAACAACAACCTCATCGTCATGTTTGCTGACGACACCACCGTGGTCAGACTCATCACAGGCGGAGAGGAGGCAACCCATAGAGAGGAGGTCCTGAGGTTGATAGTCTGGTGTTCATCGGTAACTTCAGGAAAAACCGGACCGACCCAGCCCCTCTCTTCATCAACAGCAAGCGTGTGGAGAGGGTCCACACCTCAGGTTCCTTGGTGTCCCTTACCTCTGCTGATCTCTGATTGGTCAGAGAACATCACAGCTGTTATCAAGAGAGCTTAGCAGCGACTTGGCCTGTTGACATACTACATTACAGTATGTTAATGCAGCTGCACTGAGGCAGACTGGGTGACGCTTCAGAGGGTAGTCAAAGTGGCAAAAAAATGATAATTGGCTTCCCCCTCCCCAGCCTGACGGACATCTACATCTCCTGATGGATCTGCAGAGCGAGAAACGTCATTAAGGACAGCTCACACCATGGCTTTAAACTGTTTGACCTTCTGCATTCTGGAAGGCGCTACAGGTTCATCAAGGCCAGGACCAATAGACTCAAAAACAGCGTTGTTTTTCCGTATCTATTTCATATTCGTATACATGTTTTTTTTCTGCAGATGTTTCAAGATGTTTATTTTCTGTATATATTTTTTAACATTTTGCAAGGCACTGAAAGGAGTGGTCCTCCAATCTCATTGTACAATGTGACAATAAAAGGCATTCTATTCTATCATATTCTAATCTTTGGCCTGTATCTCCTGTGAAAGAATACTTGACCAGGCGAGGGATACCAGACCAATCACAGCAGCTGGTTAGATACATCTGCACCTTCAAAAAGCTGTAATAAATATTTATTCAGTAATCAGCTTTGGACTTAATACAATTTCTAAAAGACCAAATATAGCGGCTAAAATCCTATATTTTAGGCTTGTTGCTGAAAGGCGTTGGTTTTAAGTGCGCTCAATTTAGATTCAGGATGCAGATCTTTAGTTTGACTAATAATAAAGTCATTTACTATCCACATTGTCCATTGTTTCACTATTGCCATTGAAATCCACATGAATTCGAAATTAAACCAAAACCAAGTACAGTAAAAAACTGTTGCCTCTTCCCAATTAACACCTGAGCAGAATCATGGTTGACCTTAAATAACCCCATCCCCCATCAGACACTCAGAACTCAAAATAAAATACACCCTCTGGGGGTGATAAACACAGGAAAATATAAATGGCTCCTACACTAAATGTGGTGGAAATTGAAAAATAAAAAAAATACATCTAATGTCCTACATCTTTTAGATTCTGCCCTGCTCCAACATAGCTACATCAAATTATTCAGCATGCCATCAAGTTTGGCAAAAGTGTGGTAACGAGTCAATTATTTGCTTCAGGTGCGTTGAAGCAGGGTCTCATCTAAAACTTACAGGACAAAAGTTCACATGTACCAAGGTTGGAGACTTGGCAATAGAAAAAGCATAATTGAATGGTTGGTGTGGAGATTTTGTAATTTATACAAATTAAGAGATTCTGTTTTTCAGTAACAGTCACATGAAGAAGATTTTCAGGGTTGTCTATGATTTTCTTGATTTTATGTGAAATCCTTCTTTCCATCATCAACCGTTTTATGTCTCTTGCTCTGACGCTGCTGCCCTGACTCTGTCCCTTCTTGTTGGTGGCTTCCATGTTGCGTCTCCAGTCCAGTCTGTTGTCCAGATAAACATTTGGGATGTTTGTTTTCCTTAACCATCTCTACTTCTTCTCCTATGATGGAAATAAGGGTTGATCTGACCCTGTTTCACCTGAAATCTACAATAATCTCTAAATTTTTGTTCACATTCAAGATCAGATGATTGTTCCCACACCATGCCACAAAGCATTCCACCAGCTTTCTGTACTCAGCATCTTTTCCATCTTTGATAGACCCGACAACTGCAGAGTCATCTGAGTATTTATGTAGATGACAAGAGTCTAACTTGTACTGGAAGTCTGAAGGGGAAAAGGAATTGTGAGAGTACAGTCCCCTGTGGTGCTCCGCTGTTTCTTATCACCTGATACAGTCCTGCAGCATGACTGTCAAGGATTTGTAAATATGACTCCAGCAGAGAAGGATTGCGAGAAAGAAATATTGATTTATTGTTATGATGAATATTGAACAGAACATGAAAAGAGTCTGAATAAATATACAGCACGGAGGTGGAAAAACAACCAAGGAATAACGCGTGACCGATAACTACAATGTAAAGATACAAAACAACAGATAAATAAACTAATGGAGGAGCATGGAGGACATGAAAGGGGAGAGAGACCAGCACAGAGAACCAGGCAAGCAGAAGGAATCTGTTGAAGAATGTGTTCAGCTCGTTTGCTCTTTCCACTCTTCCGTCAATCAGATAATGTTTTGGCTTGAAGCCTGTGATCTTCTTCATTCCTGACCACACATTTCTGATATTGTTCCTCTCCAGTTTACTCTACAGCTTCATCCTATACACCTCCTTCATCCAGGGTTTGTTGTTAAGGAAGCATTTCACTGTTCTGGTGTGGATGATTTTGTCCACACAAAGGTTTATATAGCCAGTCGGACACTCAGTCATGGCAATAACATAATCTGCATGTGGTTTGCAAAGAGAACTCCAGTTAGTAGCATCAAAACAACCGTGTAGGGCTTCATCAGCTTCCTGTGACCACTTCCTCACAGTCACTTTATTACAAGGTAGTCTCTGGACAAGGGGTTTATATTCAAGGCAGAGAAAAATAAGGATGTGATCTGAGTGGTTTCCTTTTAAATATGTAATTTTTACCACACACACATTTTCTGTTGCTTACTACTATTGACCCAGCGTATTTGTTTCTTTGTAGGAAGACTAAACGTAATAAACGAGTACTTGCGCCTCTCCAAGTATGCTTTAAGCAAAAGATTTAAAAACATGTCTTGTTAAAAGCCTTGATGTCTATGAGGTTAACAATGTCCTCCCTAAACATAATACCCTACAAATTGTGGTCTTTATTGTTTTCCAAAACAAAACATGGCAAAGACAACCGGAGGACAATCTTCATATTAAAAGCTTTAATGGGGAGATTTACACATTTTCATCTCTTATTTTAAACTTTTAAAGGCTTTTGAAAGCTGTGAATTTGGTCTTGAAAAGTAGGATCCAGTTGTAGTCAGCATGACAAAAACTTTTTAATTCAAGTGAAGGGTTCAAAAAAATTTCTAAGGTATTGGATAAAGAATAGAAAACATTGAAAACAGCAGATATTGATTAAAAAAAATATGAGGTGAAGAAACATGGCCAACAATCTTTCAAATAATGTTGTAAACTGGTTAGTTAGGATGTCACGATGTAAACAGCAACCAAGGTGGTGGCAAAATTTTGCCCTGGGCTATTTTAACTCTGTTTTAATAGGAGTCTTAGGCTGAGGGAATTATGGCCTGTTCCAGATACCATGCTAAAGATAAACCAAATTGGTTCTGTTTGACATTAACCCAAAGAAAAAAATCCATATTATAAGTTTATTACATATGCTGTAAACAGCACACTCAGAGACTTAGAGCTGAATTTAATTGATATCCATATAATAAGATGAACAGGTCCTGGCGACAGCTTCCAAATTTACTGCAGCTGCAGAATTTCTGCAGATAAAACATTGTGTGAACAGTTAAAAGTGGTCGTGTTTTTCCGAGTGTTTCTATTAGTGCAGCTGAAGAAACAACCTTTTGGGATCTCACTTCGGACAGAAAACTTCATCAAGCTCTAAAATTTCTACTTTATACAACTTTAGGAAGAAACATGTGCAGAGTCATAAAAATGTCTATGTTCTTTTACACGTTTAAGCCAATATTATAATATAAACTGCCATAAACCTGTGTTGTTAAAACAGAACATCTTGTAGTTGTCATGCTTTTTTTCTTCAGAAAAACAATACTTAGCTCAAACTTTTTGAGTGTACTTCATCAAAGAATACTCACGTCTTTGTTAAGTATGTACTTCATTTTTACTTTGCCATGCTGTAAATGTCTCTATTCTGTCTAATTTGTGAAGAAACTTGCATGAAATCATCTAATGTGGCCCACCAATTAGATTCGGGGGTGAATATTCTGTGTTTTCCTCCTTCCTCAATTTCTTCTTCAGTGGGATCAATGCAGTATTTCCTGTCACAATTTCCTTCTTTCTCACCTTTTTGCAATGCTATCTATCTCCTCTTTCCCCCGTGTTTCCCTCCCTTTATATCACCTTTAAAAGAAGTGCGTACCACTGATGAGACTGGGCAGAAAAGTTAACTTCAAAGGAAGCCAATTTACACCAAACATGAAAGGGTACCACTTTTATTTTTCTAGGGGTAATGCCGCTGTTGCATTGTACAATAGACAGTGAGGCTGTCAAAAGTGTCCTTTGAAAACCAGTAAAAAGACATTTCACAGTGGCGGACATCTAAAAAGAAATAAAGAAAAAGAAAATTCAATCAAAATCTATTTTAGGATGGGAATTTAACAAAAATGCGCTGCCTTTTGATTCATGCCTGTCACTTAACTATAAAAGACCGATACCCATCACTCTACCATTAAACCGAACAAATGTGTAATTTTTTATTTTATTTGGATACTTTTATGACCTCATAACTAAATGCTAAAAGATAATACGAAATTGGACACATCACAAACAACACAAAAACAATTCTTTCATTGCTTTACGTTCATCTTATTATTAATTTTATTATTTATCCAAATTTTGTGTTCAGCAAATTGTCTCAGAGTCTATTTTTCATGATTACTAAGCAAAGTAGGTTACACACCCTAATAAATATAGCCATACAGAAATGTTCCCTGACATTTTCAATCAGGCCCTGTTTATGCTTTGATTTGACTTATTTTCATGGATTTTAAAATCTATTTATTGGTGTGTTTTAAGCATATGTTTATATTTCTATGCAAAGAGCAGTGAAGGGGAGCGGCACATTACCAGTCTCAAAAATTAAAAACCAATTGTTTCTTTAAAAAAACTAGCAGTTTGCATTCCAAGTTGTAATGCCGTAAAATAATCCTGGATGGGAAAAATCCAGGATTATTTTACGGCAAACTGGCCGGAGTCAAACTCTGGCTGAACAAAACCAAGTAAGACCAACTGCAACTCAACTGCATTGAAATGTCTTTAAAATCTGTCAAAATTGTTCAATACATTGTAAAATCTGAGATATCGCAGCATATAGTAGATCTGGACATTCAATACACCTCAAGCCTTTTCCATTACTGGATTTGGATAGATAAAGTGTAATACGAAGTCATCACCTTTAAATAGCCATGATACTTTTCAACTAATGTTTTGATCAGTAGAACTTTACTTATGCTTATTGTTACGTTCAGCTATTTGTCATATTTCTATGCACCGTAATGCTTTACCCCTTTCCTTGATTGTTAGCATTGCTGTAAATCACTGTAAGAAAGTCATGAGTCAAAACAAACTATTGAGTGCATGTTTATTGTAAAATAAATAAACTTATAAAGATGGTGGCGACAATAGCAGTCACAATTTTTGCTGGAGCTGATGGTGTGCAAACACGACAAGCCTGTCAAATAGTCTCTGTCTATCTGGACATAGTTTAGGCAGATTTAAATGACAATTACAAAAAAATCAATATCAACATGGTAAGAAATTTCTAATTTTAACTATGTTGATTTCAATAATAATGGTTTATATCTGAATGACTCAGTTAAAGGATGAAGCAATTTCTATTTCTTTTATACTGTACATTACAGTCAGGGGTTTATTAAAAACATCCAAACTACTTATTGACTTAAAAAAGTCTTCCAAAACTTTAGAGGTGCACAAATCAGTGTAATTAGTTTTTTTTAGGAATTAAGAAACATTTTTTACACTGTATTTTTTTGATGGTTTTTGCCTTTTGTTCCATATTCTTCCATGATGTATGGCCTTTCTCTCTGTAATTACCCTTCAGACTAAGACCAATCCTGCCCTTTAAAGCCCTCTTGTTACATGTCTAAATCTGAAAAAAGTTACATTTTTTGTCCTTTTTAAAGTAATTTGGGAAATTAAGACATCGGCCACATTTAACCTTGTCTTGGAGACACACTTTCCATCAAACTCATTAAGTATCTATTTTAGAACCAGACATTTAATACTAAGTTATGTAATAAACCACAGCTTGTTTTAGCTGACTGGAAGACAAGGTCAGACAAGGTATAACCTTGCAGCTGCACTACCCTTTTTGTGCGTGTTTATTGGTGTGTGCATGCCCTGGCTCCCACTGAGGGCAGCCGTTGACTGCGTGCATCTACCAGTGTTAATGCCTTCATCATTTTCGAAGGCCAGAAGAGGGGGGCTTTTGGCCACCTGCCAGTGAAAGCAGTGGCATGAGGCGGAAAGAGCCATAACTTATGAGTTTTGACTTTGCTATAGGCTCTTTTAGCACTCAAACAACAAAACCTGATGATAGATCCTCCTGGACACATCATTCTAAATTGCATGTCCAGTCCTTTGTGTCCTAAGTTGAAAAAATAAAAAAATTTCTCCTTTAATTGTGTCATATGTTTGAAAGGAGGCTGAGAGTAGATATATAAAATTCAGCTGTTTATTATGAAAATAAATAAACTGTTGGGTCTACTTAGTTACACATGCTTAAAAGTGTATAACCTGTTTGATAAGTAATAAATAAAAATAAGCTGATTTTTTCAGGGTAATACAAATCTTGCAACCATAAGGTAGCAATTGAATAAACTGATAATTGATTGAAATGACAGTTGAAATAAGTTATTGATCTATAGCAGTAGCATAATCTCACACAAAGACACATAAAGTGACCATTGTCTTTCTTTGTAATATATACATGACATGACACAGAAGCTACCATTACTCATAGCTACTGGACAATAATTAGGTTGACGACCAATATTCATCATCCCACCACTCACAATGAAGAAGGATGTTGATGGGGAATTAAATAATATGTTGTGAAGGAATCTTTGTCTCGATAACCATTAGATGCCATCTATAAACCGGAATGAAATTAAAATAAGTTTTTTAATTAACTAAATATAGCAGCAACTGTGAAAAGCGACATTCTACTCATACTTTAACTGGGACTGTACTTTAGGTATAAAAGAGTAAGATTGATTTTTTATCAAATACACTTAGTTTGTTGATGAACATGACAAAACCGAAACTATTGTATGCTGTCAAGTATAGTATATTCAGTGATGCAGCACTACTGTTTTCTTACTAAATGCTCCGTCATACTCAAACGACTGGCAACAGTTCACTTCAACCTTAAAACAAATGCAGTTTGCACTTCATCAGTGAACTAGTAATAAATAGAGAAAGGATTAATGAGTAATAAAGTCAAACTTTTATCACAGTAATATAACTAAAGGGAGTAAATTCTATAAATAATTGATCTGAATACAAATAATTCCACTTGGTTTGAAACAAATCACAACAGCTATTCAGCTCGACAACGCATCAATAGGGTTACCTAAAAAAACAATATTAGTAAGTAAACTTAATTTATTTAAACCTTTAATTTTAAATGAATTAAGAATCTACACAATCCAAACAAACAAGCAGATGTGATTATTAATGGTGGGTTTTAACAGAGCTTCTGTTGATTAAATATTGTCAACCGCCTGTGTGTCCGAGTAGTTTTTTTTTTCTCTGTTTAAGGCTTCAGGTTTGCATCTGGAGGGCACAGTGGTACCGAAGCGGTTTAGCTAGAGGGCGTAGGTGTGTGCTTGCCAACTTGTTTTTCATCATTAGTCATGGCCTAGTGTTTGCGAGCATCTGGCTGTTGAACCTTCAACATCTTACTTGTCCTTTATTTCAGGATATACGAATTAAGAGATATAATGTGGTGTTAATCAAAAATAATAGACAACCCACATTGTTTACAATAAACAGTATGTTTTCACTTGAGTCATATTATCAGTAGGTAAAAATCATTTGTATATATAGCATGCTTGTGCCAAAAATATCTAAAGATACTGGATTAGTATAGTAAATATAAAACTTTTTTTTTCAGATCTTCTATAAACACAACTTTTGCCAATATAACAAACAAAAAAATCCCAAAAGATAAACTTACCCAAACCCAATAAAAAATATGCAAACGTACAAAACAACCTAACTGACAAACCACAAGAAAACTGAGATTAAACAAAAGGTGTCTCTCACCTTCAAAAGACGGCTTGACCAATGTTACATTATCCAATAGCTCAGCTAAGCCTATACATCAAACAGGGATGTATGATAGACAAGTGGCCAAAAGGAACAGAAGTGAAGTTTCAGTGATTATATAGAGTACAACTAATTAATGATTGGCTCGGAATGAAGAAGCACCAGAGAAGGTCGAGCTTTGATCAAAACTCTAAACTCAGGGTATTACTTCAATGGAAAAGTAGCATCCACAACAGAGATGTAACAAGTCCATATATTTTCATTGGCATTTGTCTCCTCTTGAATATAGTAAGAGCCACAAATTAAAGTTTGTGAACTACCCTTAGTAAACAAAAACCACTGATGTTGCTGACTATTTTTTCCTCTTGCTTTGTGTGTATTATTTTACAGTGGTTGACTTTAGGTCAGACAAAAAATTGTTGTCTTCCTTCCGCACTTGACAGTATTGAATCTGTAGAGACCAAATGCATTGTCTGTCCACTGCTATAAGTATGCCCAGTACTCTGTGTGTGTGTTCCCTAGCACTCCTTCCCCTCAGGTAGAGGAAGAATGATGAGCTGTTAACCTTTAGTCTGATGGAAATGAAAGGGCTGATATATATCACTCTGCTCTACCATTTTCCAGCATCACATACTCACTCACGTCAGCGTGGGTAAATGGATGTAGGGCGCATAGACAGATGGATCGTTCCTGAACTTCACACTGATTGTTTGGAAGTAAAAGCAATTGACATTTTGTTGAATTAATGAAAAAGTCATGTTGCTCAGAAAGTTAAAATGAGATAAAATAATAAACTGTTGCTGCTTTGTTGATCACAAAATCAAAGTAGTTTTCATTATAATGTGAATTCTGACTTTAGTCTCAAAGAAAATGGAAAACAATAAACATTTGTCAACAGCTGCAGAAAGTATTATTAAATCCTGTAGTAGCTCAAAGGCATCTATGCGGGGTTGGTTGTATTGTTTTTTAATGTAGGGTAACGTCCATGAAATGAAGATAGGAGCCATGACCCCCTCTACGTTGACTAATGTGGGTAAGTAAAATTTAAGCTGTTTAATTTAAAGTCATATTAAAGTACGGTGAAAAATATGAATTTGGTATTTCCTTAAACTTTAAGAATGTCTTAACATTTACATAAATACAAAATAAATGTAACTGGTTGACAAATACAAAGTTTGGTTTGCATTACTATTCATTTCCCATGAGTCAGTCTGCTCTGTGTATATCAGCTCTGATAATCTAAAATCTGCACTTTATTCCCGTTATTGTACACACAAAAAAGTGGAAAGCATAGTCCGATTGGAAAGAGAACCTTTGTGAGCATCAACTGTTGAGTGTTTACAAAACTCATCAATTGCCTTGAATCTAGAACTTGACTGGGCAAACACCACACTTCAAAATATTTGTGCTGCTGGAAGGTGTATCTAAGTCTGTAATTGGTTGTCCTTGCCCTGTATTGAGCTCCATCCATCTTCCCATCCCTTCTGATGTCTTTTTTGTATCACCGTAGCAATAGTGTGTTTGGGATAATCTGAGGACACACCCACCCCCTTATTTTAAGCTGCTCTGTTCTGTTGTTTCAGAACCTCCAACATTTCCCAGCTTTAAATTCTAGGAATCAATTCACAACACAAAGGGAAGGAACCCTTGCATTTCCTCATGTAGTTTGTTTTGTTTGTGTGTTTTTTATAACACAATTGCAACTTAAACTGGTCATATAGTCTTCCTTTACTATAGCACACGCAAACACACTGAAATGAACGGCTAAGATGCTGTGTCACAGTGGGTCTTCCTATACTTTATCAAGCAAGTCAAGAGCTAAAAGCATTGGGAATTATAATAAAAAATCAAAACAAAACTTATTCCTGTGGTTATTTTCCATTTTTTCACCATCTATTGTTTAACTTGTTTGCATTTATGTACAAAAATCATATTTTAGCACACAGATTTTAATAATTTTTGCCTACTTGTTTTTATGGAAAACACACTTTCACTTAACATTCAAAGCCAAACTAGTCAATTAACACATAGATGTGGCTGTACTTAACTTCAACAAATAGTCAACACAATGAGCTTTGAGTGTCAGGTGGGAGGCAGAATGCCTGCTCAAGGTCACATAGTTGTTTATGTGATTACCTTACTGACCTTTTGCTCATCTATCTGTGTATTATGCTACTTCACCTGTTTGCTAGACGTGCTTGTAGTGTGTGAAGAAGACATGCAAAAACTATATTTTTTTAAATAAACTATTTTACAAAAGGTGGATCTACTCTGTGTCTTGCTCACTGTGAGCATATTCAATAAAATATGTGCCAAAGCTCTGCATAACATTTCTGACAGTTTTTGAAAGTTTTGCAAACAGTTTTGTACAGTTTTCTAATTAAAGACAAATCAAATAGTCTACGCAGCAGATACAGGAGTTGATTTGATATATGAGGAAGATTAGATCAAGTTATAGTCGATGATCTTATTGCATGTACATTAATGCAAGTTGATGTTTCTTAACAAAAAAAGTGATTTAATTGTCTCATTCCTATCACAATTCGTTGTTGTAGTTTTGCTCAAAAATGTCAAAAAGTGCGACCATTTACAATTTTAAGTCGTTCATTGCTTTTTACATTGTTCAATAAACACTTAGTCATGAGGCACCCTCTACCAGCCTTGCCCAGCAGTCCCAAATTGTAAAGAAAAAAATGTATTTGGAAAAAATGTGAAATAGACTTTTTTCGAATAATAAAGCCACCACCATTAGTATCAGGATAACGGCCTGCTGTCCTAAACACAGATCAATCTTTGTTAGAATATATTGATTACCAAGGCCATTTCCAATGGCAAGCATAGGAAGTTTTTGATTACGTGTGTATTTTTTTTTCTTAGCTTTATAAATTAACATTCAAATATTTTTAAATTTAAGGAAACTGGAAAACGTCAGCAAAGTACAAGTGGAACTAGGGTATATGTTATTGTTTTGTTTTGTTTTTTAGAAATCCTAAAACTAATCTTTGTGCTTTACTCTTTAAATCAATGTGATCTTTCTTATTTTATCAGTTTTTATTTTTTAACTAGATGTTTCCTTGCCTAATTTTAACATTTTGATTCATTAATTTAATTACTTATTATACATTGCACTTTGGTTAAAAGTGATTTTTTATAGTACAAGAACACCAGAATGAAAAGGTGAAACTTAGAGAATAGATGTAGTAATGAGTGTACATGTTAATTTCACTAAAATTCAGAGCCTTTTCTGCAGAGCCAAGAATGTTTGTTGCTATTATATTAAGATGTGCTGCTCTCCTCAACATTGTGCTAAACAGTCAGACTCAACATGTTTTGAAATGGAGCCGAGTGCTCTCTGACACTGAGATAACCTCATCCAGCACTTTTAAAATGTGACGTATACTTCCTCGTTTTTGCCAAAGACACAAATAAAATTAGTTATGACACAGCAATAGGAAAGACCAGATTATGCAACCCATTACATTTCACATTCTTTTGTTTGTTTGTTTTTATATGAGAATTTCATTCTTATGCTATCCCTGCAAATATATATATATATATATCATTGTAGAAACTCCAAAAAGTTCTAAACAGCTATAGTATGCAGAGTTGCAACAATACCAGGACAAAGAAAATGTCTTTACCTTATCGGGAACACAATGAGGACAAGGTGATTGATTTTTCTCTTATCTTTTCCTATCTGTGTACATCTCCCAATGTCTGTTTTCTTTTTTTGTTTGTACTAAAATTTGTCTATCTTTTATTCATGAGAATTTGAAAAAGTATTCAACATTAGCATGTCCTAAGCAGTGTGGTATGTATTTAGATGGACAATGTACTTTTTTTTAAAGCTGACTTTATAACGGTTGATCTTGCACAGTTTCCAGAAAGTGATCAATATGGTGGCAGGCTGTATTTTGGAGTCTTGAAAAATGTGGGTTTAGCTGTGCCCAGAACTGAAAATTGATTAAAAAAATTGCTATTTTGTAAACACTTTATTATTAATATAGTCAGTATATTTATTAGTGTATAATCCTACATCACAGAGGGCTTTATGTCAGGCCAGTTTGCATGCCAGTCAAGGACAATGGTTTAACCAAGTTTTGGAGCTTTTGTCACTGTTGGTCAATGTCCAGATTATCAGAGGTAATGAGAAATCCAGAGGGCAGGGTAAAACAGGGCAATCTGTAACTGGCACTAGTGACTTGTTAGAACCCTGAGAAAAAGGCTGCAGGTGGGAATCATGAGCACTGATAGTGAGTGGGTTTGGTTGGCACAGTTGAAATAAATGAATAATCAGCCTGGAAAGCCTAGAGGAACGTGAACGAAACAAGTCACTAGGATAGTTTGCACTTTATTATCCCCAAAAGAAAATCTTTTTTTTTGTACTTCTATTATTTAAGCATATTCATAAATTGTTGTAGATGCTAATGGGTGTGGGGAATCTGGATTCCCTGTAGAAGTATGTCGGTGTAAGAATCTCATTGAGACATTGATCAGGGTTTTCCATAATGTTCTTTAATGTCTGGTGATTCCATATTTACACCATCACTCAAGTGGTTTCATAGTGATCCCCAGAACAGAACGAACATAACCTATTAGGTTATTGAGCCCAAGTAAGTCATTGATGCTGCTGCCCTCAACAGAAATATACAGTAGAAGATCTTGCTCCAAACATTAAAGGATGTACGCTTCCTCAAAAAGTGCCGTCTGCTTGTAGACAGCTTTACTGTTACACATCCAATTCAGTCCATTGCCCATGTGAACATCACAACATTTATACTAACCCAACCCGTCCAGTTCTTTCCAAAGCGGAAATAGTGCCTGACCAAACCATGTTTCTTTTAAAATCTGAAATGATCAAATTTGTTTTGTTCACATTTAAAATAAAATGACTGCACCGACACAATGACACAAAGTGGTCTACCAGCTCCGTTTACTAAGTTTCTTGTCCATCCCTAATACAACCAATGATTGCAGACTGATCTAAATTTTTCTCTATAGAAAAAAGACCCTTTTCTGAAATTGTGAAGTGTGGAGAGTGAAAATACATTATAAGAGTGGAGTCCTCTGTGGATCTCCTCTTCTGCTAACCACCTGGTTAGACATATAATCCTTTACTCTTACAAACTGTGGTATTTTTGTGAGGTATTCATTGATCCAGGCTCCCTGGATCATGAAACCCAGGCAAGCTTGTTCAACCTCCTATTATGACTTTCTCACACTTCCCTTCTTTGCAGAACTGAAAATTGGGTTTATATTTCAAACTGACAAAGGCAAAGCTGTGATGTGATTAGCCCAATGAGTTGAAAATTCTCCTTCGTTACCCTCTATTTTCTACTGCTTTGCATTCATGACTTTTCCTTTTGAACCCATCTTGGATTTGTGGATTCAATTCAACTTTTCCGATGTTAACCAGCTGCTCCTGGTGTTAAACAACTTAGCTGCTATGGTTATGCATCCTAACAAATGTCCAATAGTAAAAAAAGTATATCTGAAAAACCAGCTTCACACCATCCAAACCAAAAAATTGTTTCTTATCTAAAATGGAGGAATTTAAGTTTAATAAAGGAAAAGCCTGAATTACAGTTTGTCAAATCAACAGTTGTAACCATGAACAGCACAATTCTACATGAATAAGACCTGCCTGATTAACTGAGGTACATTAAAAGATCCTCAAAAGCAGGACATCATTCGGAAATAGTAGATTTATCAGTCTACAAAGAGATAAAAACACATTCCCTAGGCTTTGGGACAGTGAACCACAGTGAAAGCCATTATTCACAAATGTGGAGAACATGGAACAGTGGTGAACCTACTCTAAGAGCATACTGATGACACATCCAACAGGTCACAAAAGACCCCAAACCAACATCAAAGCAATTGTAGGCCTCATTTTCCTCAGTTAAAATCAGCTTTCAAGCTTTCACCACAAGAAACAGATCGGGTAAAAATGGCCTGCATGGCAGAGTTCCAGGATGAAAACCACTGCCGAGCATTAAGAACACCAAGTCTTGTCTCAATTTTCCACAATACATCTTCATTATCCCAAAGGCATTTGGGAAAGCATTATGTGAAATGACAAGGCAAATTTTTTAACTTTTTAGAAGTGAATTTTTCTGTAAAAGTAACAAAAGTAACAAACCCTTTTACCCTTTTTATTTTTTATAGAATTTCTGATGTCATCTTATTTATTTTGTTTCTGCAATTATATACGGCATTGTATGTAGTCTGTCTTTCAAAATGAAGTATACATGCACTAACATAAGAAATTAATAGTATCAAAATATGGCATCTTTACTTCTGACAACTGTGTGTATTCTGGTAATAACAATGTTTATTATCACGGTTTTCTTCGATCTGTAATCGTTATAACTCACATGTCTTGAAACTACTTTTACACGTGAATTTCCCCAGTATGAGACAATAAAGGATTTATATTCTATAACAGCTAGGTTTCTGGCTGTTTGAGGGTTATGCTGATTGTGGAGGGAAGCCAGGATACCCCGAAGGAACCCAAATTTCATGGAGATAATGTACAATACCCATGCACTAAAATGCCAGTTCATGGTTACAAAGCCACTTTCTTCTTGAGGAGTACCTGTCATGAATATATATAAGGCAAGGCAAGTTTATTTGTATGGCACATTTTCGTGTAAAAGACAATTCAAAGTGCTTTACATAGGAAAAAAGATCAGAAAATGAAATAATAAAATCAGCTTTAAATTTAAAAGAAATAAAATAAAAATAAAATAATAATAATAGTAATAATATTCTCAGTTGTTATATGCACAGTTAAATAAGGCTGTTTTCAGCCTGGATTTAAACAACAGAATTGAACAACAGAATTAAAACCCTGTCTCGCCTCTTCAGGAAGACTGTTCCAGATTTTAGGAGCATAAAACTGGAATGACGCCTCCCCTTGTTTGGTCCTGACTCTGGGCATCAGCAGGAGGCCACTACCTGAGGTTCTCTGAGTCCTGGCTGGTTCATATGGCTCTAACATGTCAGATATGTACTTTGGGGCTAGACCATGAAGAGATTTGTACAGAAGCAAGGTAGTTTTAAAGTCTATTCTTTGAGTGACAGGAAGCCAGTGCAGAGACTTGAGCACTGGACTAATGTGGTCACATTTCCTGGTATTGGTCAGAACTCGAGCAGCAGAATTCTGGATGTTCTGAAGCTGTCTTAAGGCCTGTTTAGAAAGTCCAGTGAGCAGGCCAATACAGTAGTCTAACCTGCTTGAGATAAAAGCATGGATAATTCTTTCTAGGTCTGGTTTAGAGACTATTCCTCTGATTCTGGCAATGTTTTTAAGATGGTAAAAGGCTGCTGATGTTACTGATTTAATGTGGCTGTTGAAGTTCAGGTCAGAATCGAGTATTAACCCAAGATTTTTGACCTTATGTTTAGGTTCCAGAGAGAGCGTCAGAAGGTAACTGATGACACTTTCTCTTTGTTTCTGTGGGCCACAGACAATGATTTCAGTTTTGTCTGAGTATAACTGGAGGAGGTTGTTCTGCATCCACAGACTAATCTGTTCAATACAGTGACACAATGAATCAACAGGCTCATGTTCTCCTCCTGTCAGCGTCACATAGATCTGAGTGTCATCAGCATAGTTGTTGTAGGACACATAATGGGTGCGTATTAGCTGGCCCAATGGAAGCATGTACAGATTGAATAAAAGGGGTCCCAGGATCGACCCCTGGGGAACAGCACAGGTTACACCAATTCGGTCGGAGACGCAGTTCCCAATTTGAACAAAGTAATACCTGTCCTCAAGGTAGGACTTGAACCAGTTTAGAGGCATACCAGTGATTCCCACCCTGTCTTTTAACCTTTGTAATAAAATGACATGGTCAACTGTATCAAAGGCGGCGGTCAGGTCTAGCAGAACTAGGACAGAGACATTGCCTACATCTGAGTTTAGGCGAATGTCGTTTGTCACCTTGATCAGAGCTGTCTCAGTGCTGTGGTGGGGCCTAAAGCCTGAGTGGAAAGCATCAAACACATTGTTAGACAGGAGAAAGTCACTCAGCTGTTGGTATACAACTTTTTCCAGCACTTTTCCTAAGAATGGCAGGTTTTATATGGGCCGGTAGCTGTTCAGTACTGTGGCATCCTGACTGCTCTTCTTTAGGAGAGGCTTAATAACAGCAGTTTCAAGGCCTTTGGGAATATTCCAGTCTGAAGTGAGATATTGACTAACTGAGCGAGTTGTGGAAGAAAACTGCTCAGCACAGACTTTAGGAATCTAGTGGGTAACTCATCCAGGCATTAAGTAGATGGACTCAGGCTGCAGATGATCTCTTCAACTGTTTTTTCTGAGACAGGTGTGAAGTGTGTCAGCTCCAAATGTCTAACTGGGGGTAGAGGAACCATGTCTGTCGTGGAAACAATTGCATTTTTAATGCCTTGAACTTTGTCATTAAAGAATACTGCAAACTCCTGACATTTAGATGTAGAAATCAGTTCCAAAGGGATCGAGACTGGAAGGTTTGTTAATCTGCTCACTGTAGCAATTAGGACAGGAGAGTTGTTTCTGCAGTTTTTGATGATTTCTGAGAAATAGCTCTCTCTGGTTCTACGCAAAGTCTGGTTGAACACACACAACTTTTCTAGATTTCAAAATTAACCTGCAGCTTTGACTTACGCCATTTCCGTTCGGCTCTCTGGCACTCCCTTTTCTGTGCCCTGACCGAGACCTCTTTTCTCCATGGTGCCTTTTGTGTACTTTTAAACATTTTAACCTTGACAGGAGCAATGCCATCCATAACCTTCAAGACACTTGATGTGTAAGAGTTTAACATATCTGCCATCGTGGGTTGCATAAGCAGGGACCAGGAGGCCGAGTACAGGAGTGTGGTGGACAGGTTCGTGGAGTGGTGTTGGCTGAACCATCTGCAGCGCCCTCTTCTACGCTGTTGCGTGCTGGGGCAGCCGGCTGAGGACAGCTGACACCAACAGACTCAACAAGCTCATCAGGAGAACTGGCTCTGTCCTGGGACTGGAATTGGAGTCTGTGGTGGAGGTGTCAGAGAGGAGGATGCTGAGGAAGCTGCTCAGCATCAAGGACAACACCTCCCACCCCCTGTATGCCACGCTGACGGCCTGTCAGAGCACCTTCAGCCGGAGACTGAGACCACCGAGAGTCACCACAGAACGCCACAGGAGGTATTTCTTACCTGTAACAATCAAACTGTACAATTCCTCTTCCATCTGCAGGAGGGATAAATAGTAGTGTGGTTATTGTTATATGTTGATTGTGTACTGCACTGTGTTGTATGTGAGATGAGTGTGTCGTGTTGATTGTTATTTGATACTCTGTAACCCTGGCAAAACAATTTCCTTCGGGATCAATAAAGTCTATCTTATCTTATCTTATCTTATCATCAACATTAGAACACGGAGGATTTTCAAACCTAATCATTTTCAAAAACTGAATCCCTGTGTTGTCATCAATAAGTCTTCCTTGAGTAACTGTAGGGCCAGCTGTTGGCTTGGGTGTAACAGAAAGGTCAAAGAAAACACAAAAATTATCAGACAAAGGGACATCCACATCATCCACATTTAAAATAACAACACCCTTTGAGATAAGCACATCTAGAGTGTGTCCTCTGTTGTGTTTAGGCTTGTTCACATGCTGAGTTAGACCAAGCATCTCAAGGACAGCAGTGAGTTCTTTACATTGTTTACCTTGGGCTGCATCCATGTGCACATTCAGGTCCCCTGTTATGACCAAACAGTCAAAATTAGTGCATGCAATTGAAAGTAGTTCAGTAAAATCATCAATGAAACAGTTCCTTGGAGGTTTGTAGATGGTAATACAAAGAATGGAAGATTGTTTTTTATCCATTTTGAATGATACATACTCAAATGATGAAAAGACCCCAAATGCTAATTTATGGATGGGTATATTGTCCCTGAATATGGCACAAACCCCCCCCCCATTCTGGTTTTGACGTGTTTCAGATATAAAAATGAAGTGAGGTGGACTAGCTTCAATCAGGACTGTATCAGCTTTGTTTTTATTGAGCCATGTCTCGGTTAAAAACATAAAATCAAGGCTACGAGATGATATCAAATCATTAATCAGAAAGGTTTTCCCTGCCAAAGATCTGACATTTAGTACAGCGAGTTTCAGCGTGTAACTGTAATTTGCTGACTGTGGCTTACGAGTAGTGAACACAAGATTTGAGATGCGTACAGACTGTTTTGGACTGTTTTGATGGCTGACTAATCGTTTTCTGTTATGTATTACTACAGGGATGAAGGAAGGTACTTCCACATCGGGCCCCGGCTTATCCTGGAATGAGCCATTGGTACATGCAGTACTGCTGCCTTGACCCGATGCATATAATTCATCTAGCAGTTGTTTCAAATGACTTACTCGCAGGACTCTCTGTACACTGGAAATGGAGTTGACATAAGGAGTTTGTGTTGGGGGAGGAGTTGCAGGACGACGGGATAGGAGAGGACTGGGGCATGGGGTCATCCTGGTGGCAACACTAACCAGTCCTTCATGTGTTCAATAAAATCCAGAAGAGGAAGAGATGGTGAGGATGATCTTGATGAGGGCGGGTCATCATTCCTGTGTTTTAGTGGAGGCGGTATCTCCAAGAGCTCCAGGAGGACGTCATCTGGAGGCGCAAGTGGGGGCTGAGGGGGCCGCCGTCTCCGGGAAATCTCTGGGCTGCGTCACATCCTTATCCTTATCTTCATGTTTTCGCTTCGTTCTGTCCTTGGTCGCTGGAGCAGAATGGGAACTCAAAACATAGAATAGATTAACTGCAAACAGCCTGACTCCAGATCTATTGAGGTGGAAACCATCTGCCAGACAGGGCTGGTTCTCTCTTCTTCCTCTGAGATGCCTTACTCTTCGGTTTAGAATCGAGCACATTCCAGACATTACTTTTCTTGTTATTCAAAGCAACATCCTCCTGTTTCTGGTTGTCTTTGCCCGTGCTGATTAGCTGACGGGTAGCAGCATCATGTCCAGTAAGAGGTAAAGTTGTATCGTAACCGCCATTTATTTCCACATTTACTTCTAGTTGTTGGATTTTGGTTTCCAGCATGTTGAGTTTCTGAAGGAGATTAGCGTAGTCATCCTCAGAAAAAGAAAAAGGAGGCATCTTACTGATGGATTTTTCGTTTTTTGGAAGATATGCAGAGAGAAGCTCCAAAAAGAATTAAAAAATAAATAAAGAAAAAAGAATGAAAAAACACAAAACGCAGAGCTGAAGCAGGACAGATAAGGGAAAGGTCGGGAGACAGCCTTTTGAACCACATATACAAAGGACTCCCCACCAGTCAGCCTCTAGGAAGCCCTCTAGTAGATAATTTAAGGAGTCAGGAGAACACAGGAGTACCCACAACCCCATTTCCTGACAGTACCTTTACTAGGTGACAAAGCATCTTCATTTCTATTTGCAGAAGTGGCAAGTTTACAACCTGTGTTTATTTTGTCTTGCTATTCCTCATACAAAATATGTTTTTACTCCAGTCACATTTTCCCTTTCCCTTTTTGTCAATGGCTATTCACATTCACTACAGCAAGTCATATAAACACAAATTTCTATTTGAGTTTCATCTATGAAAATGTTAACAATCAGAATTGCACTCATGAGAGGAGTTTTACTCAGAGCAATTGTGAGGAAAACACAGGTCTATTTATAAGGCTCAGTTTTTTCAGACTGACAGTTTGCTACTCAACTACATCAAATTATAGCCATTCACTCTCTACTTTTTCATTGTATGTAACTTATTCAGATTTATATACACCATTACAGAATACCTCTAGTCATTTTCTGACTTCATCTATATAAGGAGTTTCACAGCGATAAAAAAAATATTATCTAATTACCATAACAGTTTTTCATGTTTTGGATATGTTTTCAACAGTACAAAGGCCATTTTCTGTTTGTTTTTTCTTAAATTACATGTAAAAATTACAATCAAACTCCTACATAATTTCGTCAAATTACATGTCTTGTTAATTGTAGCTTTGGCTACGGTTACAGGAATGTCCCTTTCACTTATTTTTGTTTTTGTTCTCTTTTCATTGAAGCCTTCTTATAAACAAGCATTTGTTTTTTTGTATAAAAAAATATTATTCACCCTTGTTTAAAAAGAAAACAACCAATATTTAAAATAGGATGGTAGATAAATTATGAAAATAATTACTAAAAAGGTGATAACACGTATTATTAAGAGTCAGTATGTGTTAAATTAATTAGGGTGTCCCAGACCAGGTATACAGCTATTCATCCATATATTCTTATCTCCGTTCAAAGTACCTGATCACCAGTCTAGGATGGAAAGTGGAAACTGTACTCTTTTAAATTGAAACTACATGTAAACCTTTTCATTTAGTTTTTTTTTTTAAGTCATAAAGTGCAATCATATGTAAATAACCCTATAAATGTCCTATTTATTCAAATGGAAGAAACATATTAAGATGAGACTGTGGGACTATGAGGAGTTTTGTAAGGCAAATTATGAGAAAGTGAAAACATGCGGTTCTAATCGTCAATATAACTTATACATGTAGCTGTATTATTATTATTATTAATATTATTATTATAATTTGGTGAAGTTTATATATGAGCTGACTTTTAAATTTCTGTTGTTTTTGAGTATAGCTGACATAATATTCATCTTAGTTTCTATTTCTTGTTTCTGAACTGGGGTTAGATGCTATGTATATGTAACTGTTTACAAGTAAAACTCAAAGTCTCAAATGTCATTTTTTTGTATGTATTTCTTAGCATACCTGTATTGCCTTCCACCAGATTGGATAGACATGTCTCAATTGTTATAAACTCCCAGTTCCTCACATCTCTGCCCTACCCCACCTTTCTATTAATGTTTCAGTTACTAGTCCTAAAGGGAGAAGAAACTGAGAATATTATACGCATTGACAAACTGAAATTACTACCTTTTTCTGTT
The DNA here is from genome assembly GCA_032876305.1 of Orestias chungarensis. NCBI lineage: Eukaryota > Metazoa > Chordata > Actinopteri > Cyprinodontiformes > Cyprinodontidae > Orestias > Orestias chungarensis. Next base: position 3,460,787 of record JAVLVB010000433.1, on the reverse strand, counting down.
CCTCAGTTCATGTTAAAATACTTGTATGGAACGTGTATTATTGATGTTAAAACTTGATGCACACACGCTAATGCATTTAATTTGAAAGTGCCTTTCAAAGCGACCAAAGACGCTTTCCAACATAAAAAAAACACAGATAAAACATAGAGTGAAAAAATAAGAATACTAGACCACAAATAACAAATTGATATTTATATGAGAATGCTAACTTAAACAGATGAGTTTTCAGTTGTGTTTTGAAGAGGAGAAGAGAGTCAGTATTGCAGATATCAAGAGGAAGAGCTCACTATAGAGTAAGGTTAAACTTTTCAATATAAAGACACACCCACCATTTATAGATCTACTACCTGTAATTGTCCATTGTGCAGCTTCACGGTTACAGCAGTCAAATTTTCTTGGTGTTAGATGTGGCTGTTCAAAGTCGTGGATTCTTTGCAGCTCTTTGAGGAGTTTATATCCAAATATTAATGGGGTTACCCCACTAAATGATAATTTCAATTTTAAACCAAGCGAGCCTTCCACTACTATCTGGATGGAAAACTTTGTAATAATGGCTTTCACACTTGTTATGTTTGGAAAGGAAGTAGAGGTTAACTATTTCTTGACAACTGTTTGTTCTTTTCATAACAATTTTTACTCGGACAAATCTTACTTTTACTATAGCTAGGACTTCTAAATAATGGTATCCCTGATGGTTTTGACTGCTGGTGGAGCATCCTCTGTTTTTTCAGTTGGCTAAGGGTTTTAAATTGAAGTTCTGGAAAGGTCACTCTTGTTAATTAAACAAAGCTGCTCTACACCCTCGTTAAACTGTGGGTCCATTTGTAGACATTTTTAAAAAGATTTAATTTTAGAAACCTATTAGTGTTTTTTCAGAAATGCTTAAAGCCTTTGACACACATAATACAAATCTCAAGCTATGTCACTGCAAGAAACACTTTTCTTCCTGAATGTCAATGCCAAACTGTTTTGTTTTTCTTTTTCTTTTTTTGTGAACATGCATGTACAGTATTAGGAGTTTTTTAGTCTGTCCAATCCCCATCAGAGCTAGGAAAATGCTAATAAATTCCCCAAAATAGATCTGCACTAGGACATTAACAAGCATTCACATTCACTGCAGGGAGTTATCCACGTTCTGCCTGACACATTAATCACACTTTACACTTAGACCTACAAATATTGATTTGTTGTGAGGTGGGGCAGAGTGCTACACTGAGCTGTTAACTCTTCAGTCTGTTGGTAGTAGCCTTTGGATTAGAGGGCATAGTCTGTAGCAGAGTGAATGTTAAATGCCCTTGTTTTTAAAAGGGCCAGGCCGTAGGGCCCAATAAGAAGAAGTGGTGTTTTTGAGTTAGGGGTTAGGCTCAGTGCAAAGAGTTAAAGTAAGGTTTAGAGTTAGGCATAAACTGATTATAGCTAGGTTACAGTAGGGGTCAGGTTTCGGGTATAAAAACTTGTGTTTAAAAAAAAATTCAATTCAAAATCCTTGTAAAGATAGAAAGGCATACCTGGTGCGTGTGGATGTTTGTGTGTTTGTTCCATGTGCTTCGATAATGTCCTCTCAACCTGTAGCCACTTGCAGGAAATGGCTACATTAGCACGGTTCTATTGGACATAGAAGTTTCTCTGTTTTAACAAAACTGAAACTTGTTATTTTAGTGTCTTTGTTTTCCTGTTTAACACTTTAGATGACCTTGTGAAGGAAGTGTGCTAAACACAAAAATTTGACAGGACTTTTATCAGTGCGTTTTTATAATATTATGTTAATTTATGTTATTTTTATTGCAATACCTTCCAGTTTTTCTTTTAATTTGATTACACGTTGTATGTGGAGCTGAATATAATGATGCAAATACACAAAGTTCACAAAGTTGCATGAAATGAATAAAAAAGAAATCAATTACGTTTTTTATGAACAGTAAATATGTTTCCTTGAGTGTTTCATAGTCTGTAATGGCTAATTTGTTATACGTCCTTAAACTAAATGTATAAATATATGTTTCATTAACAGGGCTTTGTTGAACATGATGACATCCGGTCAAGTTGATCTAACCATTTCAGTCGATGATGTTGAAAAAGGGAGATATCAACATGTACTGTGTTTTAGTAGGCATCAAAAAAACTAAAAACATTTGTGTGAAATCGGCACATTGTCATTGCAGCAGGCCTTAATACCATATTTGCACTGTATACTGAAAAATATGCATCTTGACATTAATAAATAAAAAGAATGTTTCAAGGGATAAAAACAGAAAAAACTATTTGGAGGAAAGAAGAAAGGTATAACATGTTGCCCACTTTAAATCAATAATGGAAAGAGAGTGTGGTGTAGAACCTAAGGGAAATCCAAAGATGGAAAAACATGGACAGGGTAAAAGGACAGCTGAAAGCTTAAAAGGCATTGAAACAATACTATATGTACTGCACATTTACAGTGGAAAATGTGACAAGAGACCGGTAAAACTAAGGGCAGAAAAGACAATCAAAATAGAAGGATTGACTCTGACAAGAGACACTTTCTAAAAAGACTTGAATTCTCAGGGATTAAAATAAACCTGGGCTAACAAGCCAGGGAGTACGTTGTTCTTGAGACTTGTAAAATTGTGACATACGTTCTATAGATTAGAAGTGAACTACTTGCATTTGTGAAAGAATGAATGTACAGTATATGTCATGAACCAAGGCAGCATTATTTCAAATTACGCCAACATCCTCAAAAAAGTAAGGTGGTGTGAAGAATCTCATTGCTAGATTTACTGAAATTCACATAACATAAAAGATTTAATATCATATTTTATATCTATAGTATATGTAAACCAATTTACACCTTTCATTAGATAACAATGAATGGTATTTTTTACGTTTAGGGACCAAAGAAGCCAAAATTCAGTACAAGCAAATATGAAATTGCTTAATCAGTTTTGATAAGGGAAACACAGGCAGAAATCTAGTTTATTTATATATTATTATAATTACTATTATTTTAACTGTAAGACTTACACATCACAGGTAGTGGTAGTAGCTAACATGGCTCCAGTCAAGACATTGAGTGTAAAGAACATTTACTGTGCTGGTTAAGCAAGGATAATCCGTGAGATCAGCCACTTTGACATAAACTATTAATAATAATAAAATGATCAAACATATCTTACCTTAAAAATGTATACCACGTTGTAATCATATTCATATTTTCAACCTTTTTTATAGCCAAACGTTGATTTTTTTATTTATATTGAGATCCAATATATTCAAGTTATTCAATAGTTGTATACAGCATTTATGCTCTTTTAAGTTTGTGGGTCAGAAAGTCAAAAGTTTTGTGAGTAACAGATGTTTTCTAGTTAGTTAAAACAACACATATAATTGTTTAAGAAAATGCTTACAACAATACAGCTTTAGCACGGCCCATATCCAAGATAGAACCACATTTAAACACAGATTCACTGGGTTAAATTTAACAGAAAGACAATTGAGGGAAAAGTATATAATAAAGATCCTCCACATGCACTGATGAAGGAGACCTTCCTTCCCTAAGCTGATTTACCAGTCTTTTTTTTTTTTTTATCCCAGTAATTTATGGTGTTACAGAAAGAAGACCCTTTTTTGTGACCTAAATGGTAATGCATGTTGGTTTCAGCCTCTTGTTGCAAATTCTTGATTTTTAATTTTGATTCTAAATTCTAGGCAATATTTTCATTGTGACACATTAAAGCTGTTCTACAGAGCCATTCAGTTTTATAGCCACAGGCAAGTGTTTATTTAGCATCCAAATCAATTTGCTGTTAAATTTGATTAAGAATTCTGTTTGGTATGGAGAAAAAATGCATTGCAGTCTTTTAAAGGCTCATAAAAAATTCCTTAAAACTCAGTATCCTTGGGATCTTTGTTTTGAAACATTGAAAAACCTTGAAATTGTATACAATTATATTAAGAAGGGTTGTGTGTCATCACGCAGTCCTCAAGAAATACACGGGTCTTTTTACAGCATGCTGTGATGTCAAATTTCATTATTCAGTGTGCGGTTTTAATGAGTAGGTATAAAAAAAGTCTAGAATCATATAGCAAAACGATTCTTTTTTTCTCTTTACATTAAATGCAGTCTGTTATTTTGACTTAAAAGCCAACATGTTTGCAACTTCTCCACACACTTTGAATGGCATTTAGGGAGGGAAAAACATGCTCACCTTGTTACGTAATATTTTTGGGATGCGCAGACATCCCACTGACTTTTCAGTTTTTCCTTTTATTAGGTGTGACACATTTTTCTTACAGCAATTCTCACACAAGAAAATATGTCACTTTGTTATAGCAGCAAATCTGAGCAAGTCACTCAGGATATATAATAATTCATAATATTTTATTTTATTTTACCAATGTGAAGTTATTTTTTAATAATCGTAACATAAGCAACACCAAGACTATCCACTATTAATGTGAAAGCGAGGCTACTTAAATTTTATCAATAGGATGAGATTTAAGCTAAATGTTTAAAGGACGTCTCAAGCATACTGCTAACTTTTGTGACATTAATTAATCAATCTACATAAACAGCAGACGTCTGGAGGAGACGTTAGGCTCCACAATGTGGTAAACTAGGCATACTTTTATTTTTTCATATTCGTGTGTTTAAACTCTTATTTTTAAGTAATATTTTAGTTTCAGAACAGTATGGATTCCATGTCTTAGAGATTAACATGTATTTCTACAAAATGTACGTATCAACGCTCAAATAGAAGGAAACACCCCTACGAAGATACTGGATTTGGAGATTTGTTCTGTGGTCTGACTTGGCTACAAAACTTGTTTTCAAAAAGGTAAGAGCTTTCCTTCTCTCACTGAGAGGTACAGCAGTGTAAGCATGAGGTTGGAATGCATTGGAAACTAAAAGGTTTTCTCACATTTGTCATCAATTTAACAAATATGTATTTTTTATGGTAATAATGTTAATATATTTTTTTCTCTTCTAGATAACTTACATTGTATGTTTATATTGGTGTATACTGAAATGCAAAAAAAAATAAATAAATGTTGCATTCACTAAAACCTGTCTGCTTCCAAGATAATGATGGTCATCTACTCATAATCTAGATCAAAATGTTTGGATCAACTTTTCTGTAATGGGCTGTAGTTCATACCAAACATAATCCGTACTTAGCGTCAAGGGTAATTGTTATTAATATGAACAAAAGTAAATGTGCTAAAATATTACTATTTTATTATTTTCTCTTTTTTATATATATTTTTTCCTCAGGGTAAAGCTCTCTAAATTCACAATACTTCCAAAAATGCACCTATACGCCACAAAGGGTAAAATTAGACTATTAAAAGTATGCAGGAAAAAGACTCTTAATTGGACATTAAATTCACCCAGATAGCCGGTACACGAAACATTCCTCAATACTGGGGAGGAATAAATTTCTTGACATGTAGAGCAACTCATTAGACAGAGAGCTGCTTTTCGGACCTCCTAAATCACCCCTGTATCTACATATCCAGACCAAGTCTCAATTTTCTCTTCTCTTGACATGTACTGCACATCATCACTGTAATTGATGACTTGCTAAGTACTGCCGTGAAAGGCACTGATGAGGGAGCCCATATTGTACACTTTGTTTTGTTCTTTTTTTTCAACTTTTAAATTCAGCCAAAATGATACCAAAGTCTTTAAAACTTTAAATTCCTCCTGTTCTGACTTTGTTGCATTGGAGATCAGCACTGAGCTAGGCATTGCTGTAAACATCAATAAGTTACCAATCCTCCTTAATTTTCAGCTGCTGATAGTAATGGGTGGATTTATAAAGTGAGAGGTAGAACCTAAGTGGCAGCTGAGAAACCAAATCTATACAGTAAGGGCAGCAAAGAAAAACCAGGTAAAATCAAATATTTACAAAGCAAAGAAAAACACAATCTAGGTAAATTTACTTGTTGCTTTGTTACACACTTTGACAGACATTAGCACTTAATAAGTTGAATTGACCATGAATGTTAGATAATTGGACAACTTTTTAAATATTTCAATGCATATTAGATGGTCTTGAATAACCTCAAATCACACACCTCTCCGAAAGGTCATAGTTCAAAACATCTTTGTGAAAACAAAGATAATTAACACCCCAACTCACTGTAATCCTATTGAACAAACACGGAGTACAAGAACCAGATTTTAGTCATGGTTGATTTGGGGACACTTGTGGTTGCCATGGGAACACCCATAGAGGCTTAATAATATGGAATTTTACCAGACAGCTACATTTTCCCCTGAAATGCAACAAAAGAGAAGCTGATGAATGCTTTGAATTCATCCTAACAAAATAATGCATATTTAATGACAGGGTCAGTTAAAAGTCCTCGGTCATGTTTTATGCACATTTGGAAGTATCTCATTAGCAAAGTAAGATAGCAATGTCAAAGGCAAATTGAAAAAAACAACAATCTTTAACTTGGCAAAGATTGAGAGCACAAAGGTTTTGAATTGCCAATTGATAATGTTTTTCAAAAGAAAATACTCAGCATATTTAAAAGAAACCACTTAGAAAACTTAAAAGATATATCCCAGCTATAAATAACATACATTAACTTTATTTTAACTATCTAACCCATTTACATTTAGGACTAGTGTACTTAAATCTATATCTTACTTTCCTTTGTGTATTTTTGATAACATTGTTACTGAGCTTGTGCAGATAAAAACAATTACTTTCTTCTGCCCAGAAATCTAGTTTTGTTTTGTTCTAATTTAAAGGGTGTAAATCTAATGACCACAACAATTAGGTAAATGCTCTTTTTTGAACCTGTAAAGGTCCCTGAATCTTAATTTAGTTACTACATTTAGATCTGATGTGGGGTTAGAGAAGGCAGATGTTATTAGCTTTGTTTTGTTTTAAGGTTTCTATTCTGGAGCCAATTTTGAAAATGTTATTCAGGACGCCGGAGTTCTTCTTACATAGTGGGATTATTGGCTTCCTCTTTGCCTTATTTGAAATGGTTAAATCTTGTCCTTCTAAAATCTTTCTATTCCCATAATCCGGTATTTATCAGAAGCAGAACATTTATTTTATTTAAAAAAAGTCTCCATAAAGAATTATCGAACTTGCTATTTTGTGCACAAAAAAAAGAGTACAATAATTGGCAACAACTACAAATATCCTCCCAAACTAACACAGCAGTCAATAAAACACACAAACACAGAGCTCATTGTCTTCCATATATATATATATATATATATATATATATATATATATATATATATATATATATATATATATATATATATATATATATATATATATATATATATATATATATATATATATATATATATATATATATATATATATATATATATATATATATATTTATTTATCATTCACCTAAATTTAATATTTCTGCCTCTACATTTCTTTATACTTACTCTGTATATATAAGGGGAGCTTGAATGAAACAACAATTTGTGCATTGTGTACAAGGAATGACAATAAAGGTATAAGATATATCCTCAGGTGATGTTAGGGAGCTGACAATCCACATGGCAATCTTTCCCTGGATTTTCCCATGAGACAGTTGTCTAACTACAAGCTGTTTACTTTACGAGACGAAATTTTCATAATGCAAAATGATTGTTTGCTGTAATAATATTCATTTTAATTTCGGCCGTTTTCCAAATTCCCACCCCAAAATAACACATAATCAGTGCTTTAAGACATTTTCTCGCACACTAAAGCGTGTTTTGTAAGACTAAATAAGATTATACCTCTGGCTACACAGCTACTGATAAAGTTTTAAAGAATAATGTACAAATTTATGAGAGGAAAACAGAAGCAGATCAAATATCTTGCAATAGGGTGTCACTTGAAAAGAACGAGCAAGCTTTCTCATCCAATCTTTTGAAAATCTTTATATGGGTGGGAGAATTGTTTACATTTTTCTATCTATAAACTTAAAGAATGTAAACATGTTCATTTGACTGCTCTGACTAATTTATATTTGGTTTGTGATGAAAAACAAGATTTTCTGTATTACAGCAACAATTAGGGATGCATATCTGTAAATTACTCTTAAAGTTATAAATTATTTTACAATTAACTGACCAAACAATTGTGTTTTACAGTTAACTCAGCTACAACTAATCTTATATCCCATATAGAATCCAAGTGTAACCCATTGTTTGGAGAAGTTATAATTAGTAAACAGTTTAAATCTTTAATTAATTTCAAAATAAACCTTGCTGTTCTGCAAAAACATTAGAGGAAAGAGTTGTTAAAAAACATTACCATGGGGTTTGTATATCTGTCTGAGCACTCTTAACTCTTAACCAGGGTTGCAATGTGCCAAACAGGTGAACATTAAATAATCTAAGGAGCGAGCGGTTTGGATGGATGGATGGATGGATGGATGGATGGATGGATGGATGGATGGATGGATGGATGGATGGATGGATGGATGGATGGATGGATGGATGGATAGATAGATAGATAGATAGATAGATAGATAGATAGATAGATAGATAGATAGATAGATAGATAGATAGATAGATAGATAGACAGACAGGTAGACTGATTGATTGATTGATTGATTGATTGATTGTCAATGAGTCACAATTTCCTGTACTTGGAGGAGATGAACAGTCCAATGGCCTTAGGGACAAAAGGCTTCCCTGAATCTGTCCCTGGAGCACGACTTAGAAAGCAGTCTGCCACTTAATGAGCTCCTCTGCTAATTGATGTTGTTGTGCAGAGGGTGGTAAACATCGTCCATGATACTCAGTAGCTTCCTGAGGGCCCATCTCTCTGCTGTTGTAGTTAGGGACTCCAACACAGTTCCCACCACAGAGCCTTATTTCTGTTTGTTGTTACTCTTGAGGAGAGGCAAATATCCACAGCTCAGGTGGAGGAGTCAAAAAGACACTTACTACCTGTGCTGTCCACACATCTTGCATTTATACATATTTATACATTATACATAAAGCGTATAATACAGTTTTTGATAGCAATTTGGCAAATGTTATTATATGTAATGAGTAGTAGTAGACAAATGTAATAGCTGTTCAAAAATGTGTTTATATATATTTTAATAATTTTGTCATCGTACTTAGACCTTAAAAAGAATTCTGGAACCAACTCTCATTGGTATTGCTCCTGATCAGGCTTGTATTTATATGTATTCATCTGTGTGTGTCTGAATGAACCATAGAAGGATGAGCGAGTTTTGGTGTGTCTGATTGCATTAGTGGGTGACTTGTTTCTCATTGACATTTCCTCTCATTTTTGCTAATGAATTCCAGCTTGAGATATTAAAGCAGAATGACAGCAGTAGCGAACAGAGTGCTAATCAAGTCAGTGGAAGCAGGGGGGGAAAAATCACAGCCTTGCAAAATATTTGCTTTCCCTTTTTTCTTTGCATATTTCTGTTTCTGTTGCTTATCCTCTGCTGCCTTTACTGGTGCACTGACATGACATATCGTTGGTGGTCAGTCTTCACAAGCTGGTTTCACTGGTCACTGAATTAATAACCTAGACACAACTAGGTTAGAAATTAAGAACTTTTACTTCAGCTTACAAAGATTCAAGTGGAGTAAGTATTACTCTAAAATAGAATATTGCTTAAACTGTACATGTAGACCAAAACCTCCCTGAAATGATTAGACAGAGACAAGGATAGCAGAGGTCGAGGTTCAGAAATGTTATAGGCACCCTACAGAAAATACAAATGAAAGATGACTTTATATCAGGCATGTGCAAGATTATAAACATAAGCAATATTATTAGCTGCCCTCTCGTACTTAGGTTGTCTGTTTGAATGAAAGATTTTTTCTCTTTGTTTTTCACTTTATTGTCCGCCTCAATTTTTTCATTATCTAAATGGGTGTTTGCAGTTTTGTGTATTGTTGATGAAACCTGTAATTCTGCCCTCTACCAGAATACACTGAAGGAGAATGTCTGGCCATCAGTTGCACAATAATGATCTGAAACACATCAATAAGGATGCTTCTAAATGGCTGAATAAAAGAAACAATATTTTAAAGTGTTGTAGTAAAAAAATTTAAAGCTGCAATGACATGACCTAAAATTGGTATTTGTGCATTATCATTCTCCAGTGGACTGTCTGGTCATTCACACCCCAACTTAAACGGTTAGACCGATGGTTTTTAACATTCTGATTATGCACTAGATATTCAGTTTCTTGAATACAGGGAAGGAACACAGGATTAGTTAATCAGTTACCACTGCACTGCATCGACTTAAATAAAGACTTAATTAACTTTTTCGTCTCCAACAATACCTATTCTGAAAATAAAATGTATGCTATTGTGAAAAGCGTGTAACACTCCACAAAGGCAAACTGAAGGAGCCTATTCATTTTAGGAGTACCTCGAAAGAAAGCATCACTTAACCCTGGATCATGTTATTGCTAATAAAGATTGCCAGGACAAAATTGTCTAGATTATTTTTTATAGTTAATGTTATTTATTTATTTTTAGAAATATATGATGAATGTGTTAAAAGCATGTACTGAAATGTTTTCCCCTAATTAGTTTGTTGTTTATACCACCAACTGCTCCAGAGTTTATCTACTTTATGTATACGTAATGACACAAAACTAAAAGAAAAAAAAATGTCACACCCTTAGTAACATCCATAAAGTTTATTCATGTAAAGATTTGCACTAAAATAATTTAGTTGTTTTAAGACATAATGTAAAACCATTAAAGGAAAATAGAAGAAAATATTTCCCGAATTAATGATGCCAAAGCACAACTTATTTCTGAACCTTCTCAACAAATTACTAGACAACTTAAACTGCAGAAAAAAAGTTTACCTGATAGACATAAACAGAATATGTCAAAAGGATTTAGATTGATTTAAATCTAAACCCCTACTATAGCTTTTGGATATGAGTTTGCAACAATGAAAAATTCAGACTTTCACCTTCAGTGAATATTTAGCTGGACTCACCACACAGCTCCAAAAATGAAATGAAATGGATCTTGTTCACTCCTCCATGTCTCTGCAAACCTGTTCACTTTTCACTATGATTGAGTGTCTCATCCCATTTTCACCATGTCTCTGAGTGCCGGGAGACGCAACAACAACTGTTAATGATGTCCAAAATCCTAAACAAATACTCCCATCTTTTAACTATTGCAGAGGAGAGAATCTTCCTAAACTGGAGAATCTTCCTAAACTGGAAAGTAATGGACATTAGTCTGAAGCACTGGAAAAACATACTCATAGAAAACATTTCAAATCTTGAAGAAACAAACAGTTGACACAAATGTTTTAGCTGTAAGTTTAAGAATCTCATCTTTCCTCTTTTGCAATTGCAATGATTTATCAACAAGTGTTTTTCTGTAGTGTAGGTTCACCTTTTTTCAGGACCAGTTAAAATGGAAAATAGATGGGTTAGGCGATCACAAAGCTTTGATCAGTAAAAACAGCTTGAAGTTGTCATAAAAAAAGCTTTATTTTAGTTCACAAGAGACTTTCAACAGAAAATTAGTGGTGCTATGCCGAACAAGGTTTTACATTTTACAAGGATTTAACTAGATATTTCCTGTGAAAGAGACTAGAACTAGAATATCTAATTACCCTTTTTACTAGACTGATATGTTTATCTTCTGGGATCATTTTAGCCTTTCATGTCCTGTTTAGGGGCAGGACTGAGACATCTGTTACTACCTGCAGTTTTTAGGAACCAAGATGACAGCCAGTTTTACACACACCGGAGATGCACAAACACACACATCCTGGACAACATGGTGACATATATTTGATTCCCCGCACTGCCGACATATGGGCCCACTCTATGCCAGGTTACTGCTGTGCCATTTTACAATTCTGGCACGCAGATGAACCTGAATTATGAATAACCAGTTTTCTGATACATTTGTTTTTCAGAATATCTAAAAGAGTTGTTCTGAATTTTGCTAATTTTTTTCACAGATCTGAAATCAAGTGATCTGTTAAGGTTTTGAGTTTATTTTTTAATTACAGACTTACTTATGCAATCCAGGTTTCAAACTTGGATGTAGTTACAGAATACTTTTCCGAACATTTAGAAATGTTTGGATTTTATTTCCTTTATCAGCCAACGTTTCCAATAACAATGGTAGTAATGGAGAAAACCTAAATGGTTTCACATGAAAGCACAGGCGTAAGAGCAGAAGAAGGGATGCTGATTATAAAACCTCACAATGCTCCTTGCTCCTGTACACAGAGAGTGTATTTAAACAGATTGTATCCCGCTTTTTATTTTAGTGCTTCTGTTACTTCAGACATATGCAATGTACAGTTTAACAAACACTATTCGGTGTGAAACACAACTGAGATCCACAGTTTGGTTAATTGCTTTAAAACTGCATTGATCAAAAGTTAACAAGGCTTTACAGCTCTTGGATTTTTGTTAATTAAGCAATTTAACTGCTATACCTTTACATCTATGAGACATAAAAAGGCTCACAAGTTGATTCACTCAGAGTAAGAGTTAAGTCCATCTTTTTTTTCAACCACCTGCAGATGTAGAATTCAAAGTTTCATTCCAGAAGTTTTTTTTTCTGACAGAAGAAGACATAAGCATCTCTCTATACAAATTGTATCATTTAAAAAAAATAAGTTTGTTAATTTTATCAAAAATCCTTTTTACCTTTCTCAGTATACAATTAATAAGGTTTGGTTTTGCATTACAGCAAGCAAATCTTTATTTTAATCTCTTAACCATTATTTTATACTTAGCATTCTCCAGTTGTATTTGGATTATATACAGCTCTTGATGGACTCAAAGTCTTTGAGATTGATACAACTCCTTGGTATCACTCAATCTTTAACGTCCTCCACAGACTCTCCATTAGATTAAAATTTGGATTCTCCCTAGGTAACCCCAAACCATCATTTACACCACTAATCACACAAAAAAAAATGTGTTGCTAAAATCGTTGCTTTATTCTGAGCCAAACTTATTTTCGTGACTTGACTACATTAGCTTAAAACCAGCTATGCAGAAGATGATCAGAAAAAGCATGATACATGTCCAGGTCTCATGCCAGGTTTTATCATATAACACTTTATATAGGAATCCCTTGCTGAAAATTGTAAACTAGGGAACTGCAAAACCATTTTTGCTTATTTGAAGAAGTTCAAAAAAGAGTGATATCATAATATTGGTTACAATTATTATTTATATTTACAAATGTAACAAAGATTGCACAAATAAAAAAACAGTCATCGATAAGAGCCTCTTAGATTTACAACATTTCAGTCTAGTTTTGAGCTGATCAAAGCTAACATGAAAAACAGCTTCACCTCTGCTGTGATTTCTATGCAAACTTCAGCAGAGATGCAGGTTGTCATCCATGGTTCCATTTAGTACTCACAATGTGCCTTGTTGCCCACACAACCTGAATAAAATGACATTGTCTGGGTCTATAAAAATGGGTTGCTCACTGTGTCACCATATGGATGGTTTGACATCAAATTACTATTGTGAGGTTCAAAGTAGAAAAACTTACAGATAAGTACTATCGTGTTCAGTTACTTACTTTTCTTTGTTTGCCTCAGAGTTGATCCAAATGTGTTGTTTACTTGCTTGTTTCCTAAACTACTGTGCAAGATTTAAAAGAAAAAAGAAAACAAGGAACACATTTCTTTGTGATGAATGGATCCAGCGTTAGGTAATATCCTATTATATTTCTACCTGTAATTTATTTCCCAAACTTTAATAGGTTTTTGTCAGACCCTATAGTGTTATTATTTTTATTTATTTTTTACAATGTTGACTTGAAATCATGCTTTTCTTCAGTTTTTTTATTCAGTTGTATAATTAGAAATGAATCAATATTCTCTCATCTAAACATTTATACTACTTGAAGATTTAAAAGTCCTTGCACTACCCCAAAGTCAATTGGTTTTCTCTCTTGCTGCTAAACCAAGTGTTCATGTTAAGCATGGAACCCATATATGTATTACAAAAAAAAAAATGTATATTTTTGTAAAAAAATTCTCTTTTATTAACAGTCTAGATTTTCTCCACATGTTTTTTTTAGGTAGTTTAATGTATATTCCTCAAGAGATGTGTCTTGAACCTATGACCTGGTCATGTAGTGCTTGTAAACTCACTCAGGTCCTAAAGCTTGACCCATTTATTATTTTAACACATCATGTTCTCTCACCATCTTATATACCCTCGACACTGAAAGGTGTTAGGCTCAATTAAGCAATCAATCAAGCTTGAGCACTTTTCAAACAGCCAAGTAAAGCATAAAGTGTTTTATATTGATTAATGAAAGAAGGATTAACACAAAACCACTAGCGGTGCACATTAAAAAGATAAAATTAAGTAAGCAGAGACATAAAGCAAACATGTTTATATAATTATAAGAATGAGACATTAAAAGTGTTATTCTCTTTCCCTGCCAGACAATGTTGTCCCTGATTAGTGTATAAGACTATAGTACTTTCTGATTGCAATACAAGCTTTAGCGGCTTATACTGATATTTTTAATATAAACATATTGTTGTAATGACTCCATGTTACATGCCACTTATCATAGAGGTCATAGATAGTAGCTGCAGTGTTTTGTCCTGATGCAGCATAAAGCACTGCAGCGCCTGATCTTCCCTGTGGTCAATATCTGTTTAGTGCTAACCTTCGAGGTCTCAGCTGCTCCTCTAAGAACCAGGAGGTCCATCAGGGCCTCTCTGTTTCTGTCCTTCTACTGTTATTGCCTTCTGATAATGTTTCACATATTCATTTGTGTAGAATTCAATGTTGAATTTTTTCGTGTCTACCATCCGGAAGAGGTTACCTGACACTAATGTTGGAGGTTTTTACGGATTCAGAAATGTCTATACAAAGTCTATACATCATGAGTAATCTCATTAGTCTTAAATATCCCTAGAGTACTATTTGGTTTTTAGTTTCAGATTTTCAGATTCATTTTAAACTTTTAGACAAGTTTTAGAGACCTAAATCTTTCTTTTTCTCCCCCTGTTTTTCTGTTGTTTGAACTGCTGTAAGCGTTGTCCTGCTTTTCTACCAACTGCACATGAAAACCCACAGCTCCATTGTCAGAAATGATAAACCAGACAGACTCACATGATGATAATTTATCCTTCCATCCATGCCTGGCTTGAACAATTTACTTTATTAACGCAAAGTACTATGTGTAAGCTACAACAGTTCGTGCAGTGGATATGAGTCTGTCACCATAACAATTCTGATTTTCACAGTCCCAATGTGTGTAAGTCCTGTCTTGGTAAGGCTTGCTCTCCTCACCAGATTGAAGAGAACATCGACGAAGTGAGTGTGAGCACAATACAAATGAAGTGAGAGCAGAGGTGTGAATATTGGAGGTGAGAGATGTGTGAGCATGCCTTTGCTAATTTGTGTGTGAAAGTCCTTTCTGTACTATCCTAGTGGTGCCTTGGTTAAGTCCAGTGCCCGCTGACCAAATACAAGGCAAATATGTGTCACCTTACCAGCGTCAAACCTTAAGAATCAACAATCTCCACATGACATTGATGATTTTTTAAGCTAAGCAAGCTTATTCACTATCTGTAATGCTAATAATACAATTATTTATGTTATACAGTGTAAAAAGTGAAGCAAAAATAGTCTGCTTTGTTTTGCTTATCTATGGGGTTCCATCTTCACACATATAAAGAGTTTTCTTCTAATGCTATCTCTGTTTAATATGTGTAGACAAACTTACACAAGCGAGCCTGAATCACTTTGTATGTATTTTAGAATATGAATACAGTAACATTTTCTGACTAGTGCCTTTTGGGCACTGTATTCTGCTCAGTGGGTGGTTCACATTGCTCAGTTATAAGGCACACTATTAAGAATCCTCTTAATATATCCAGATCTTACAGATATTACTAAACTTAAAAAACATAATTGGTTGTATGTCATAATTTAAGCCAATACTGTAGCAGGTTTCCTATGATGATGTTTGTTCCATTTGTTAAACATTAAATCTGTCAAATCAACTCTGTCTTTCTGTCCGTCTGTAAAGATTTGCTTCAGTAACTTTAAAAATAGTAGATAGTTTATACATAATGCGTTTGAGTTATTACCCTCATGCAAGACATTTATTATTTAGGAAAAAAATTATTAGAATAAAATATTATGAAAAAAAGAAAGACTTCCTTTTATCTATTGCTTTTACATATCAAATGTCATTATATAATTGTAAAGATATATAGAAAATCCTTCATATTTTATAAAAATGTGTCGTATGTTATGCAAATGTATGGCTTACATGGTAAAGTGCTTAATTTTGGCCCACACATGTAATAGTAGTGAAGCCATATTTACCAGAAACACATCTAATAGATAAGCAACCAACAAAACATGGCTTTAAGACACTTGCACTTATTCTGTCCAACACTAAAGTTGCCACTATGTACAGTTTGCTATTATTTTTTTGGCAAGTGTTTACTCAAAGCATTTGTCCAAGCAAAACACGCCACTTAAATGCAAAAGGCATCAGCATTGCTTTATTGTATTGCTTCTGTGGCTGCTTATAAACCTAAAATTTTGCAGATTATCAAATATTTTACAATCTGTGTGAAGAATTGAATGAATTATTTACAAGAAAGAAATGTTCAAGAATGTTTTGATCTCTTTCCATTATTGGACAAC